>JASDQU010690026.1:61027-73735 GCA_032191745.1 Picea mariana
TACTTAAATATTAAAATAGGACTTTGTTAACAATTCTAGCATTTATTTAGCCACGTGCATGTTCAATTCTTATCTTTTCTTATGTTGTGAGAAGTGGATTTCTCTTGTATCAATTCTTATCTTTTCTTATGTTGTGAGAAGTTCTCTTGGATCTGTGATAAAATATGTAATGCTTTCTAGATTACCCATGTGGAGGGTTCTAATACAAGATTTAGCAAGAAGTATGTCTCAAGAAAGTCAAATAAGGGAGCTTAGTAAAAGGAAGGATGAGAACTTGAAGAGAGATTCAAAAAATAATAAGAAAGAAAACAAGAGCAAACAACTAACTATCTAGTTTCCTACAAACTTGCAAGCATATTTAGTTTCAATGGAGGTTACAAGTATTCTAAAGGTAGGAGAGATTTTACAACTCTATTAAAATAAATAACCACTTAGAGTTTGCCCTACAAATATTTAATGTATATTTATAGCTCAACATCATAAATAAGTAGAAATATTTTGACAAGAAATGTTTGTGGAATTCACTTTAGAAGTCCGTTTGCAATGTGCATACATGTGTATGAACTATAATAAATCATAGTACAAGTTCATATAAGTTTAAGTAGAAACAAGTTTCATACATCAAATCAAAAGTAAGAATGTTTTGTGGTTCATGATGTTGGTGTTCCACAAAAGGATCAATCCAGTGATAGACAATTCTTCAATTGTATTTTAATAGAGAGGTACTTCAATTATAATTTTTTTTTTTTATTATTAAAGGTCATTATAGAAGAGTATATAAAAAATCAAACTAGAATTAATGTTAAAACCTTTAAAATAAGGTATAAAATGCATCTAAACATATTAAAAGTTATGAATAAGTTGATCATAAGAAAACTTAATCAAATAAAATGTGAATAAAATAAAATTCAAATAATTCAAATCAAACATACAAATCCAAATCTAAAGTGAAAAGAAATATTTTAAAACACCAAGTAATTAAACTTCATCATACTGTTGATGAAAAGAATATTGGATTTTCTTTATGATAACTAAAATTTTAAAGTAAAAAACTTTTTAAAATATTTTAATTTATAATTACTTTCAAATGGATTTTACTTTACTATTCAATTAATAATAATGAACAATAAATTTAATATTAAAAAAATTACAAAAATTTGTAAATATATTTCATCAATCATATTATTCAATTAATAATGAACAATAAATTTAATATTATTATTAATTTTTTTTAAAATTTAGATATATGTCATTAATTGTAATAGTAAATCTTTAAATGCATTTATTATATTTATAATTCTTCACTCAAACTTCAATATATTAATTTATTAATTGAATTCTTTTTCTATATATTAATTATTATTTTAATATGTTTTATAATATTGTAATAATATTCCTTATGAATTTTTTTGTTAAATCTTTTCATTTTTTTATGTACTAATCATTGTTTTTAATGTCTTCTAATGATATGTATTATGGATAACTTCTATATGCATCCATAGAAAAAGCTTATTAGAACTCTAATATATTATATTAGCTGAACAACTATTAATTTTAATCTATATAATGTTTTTATTAATCATTATTTTTAATAATTAATTTTGAAATTTTAAATGTTTTTAAAATTTTAGATGAAAATTTATTCAAAATTCATTATTCACATCATCATTTTTGACAAAATTTTTATTGAAATTTAATTTATTATTTCCATTTTACTTTAAAATTTTTATTTATATATATTTTGTGACTAGTTATCAAGTCTATTTTGTGGTCTAATTGATCTAATATCAAAAGAGTATATGTGTAGTGTATTGTTCAAATACATTTTATTTATTGTTCTAATTCCAATTCTAATGAAGGAGATTAAAAAAATAATGATTCTTACAACATACGTGTTGAATCACTTTCATTATTATTTTAATAATCATTGCTTACAATATATATATTTAGAATATGTGTTATTTAACTATATCAACTTTATTAAGAAAAAATCAATTCTATTTTTTAAATCTTTTATACAAATCTAAAAATAAATGTGAAACAAATTCTTAATATCATAATAGTTCACTTTTTACTTTTCTAAATATAACAAGAATTAAAATCTATAATTGCAAGGAGTTTATTAGTCAAATTTAATCTTTTATAAATCTCACCATTTACTAAGAGGTCACAAGTTCAAATAGATTATTAATAGTGAAGGGAATCACTTGTCTTGCAAACAAGGGGGTCTCATACACCAATTTGGTGTGGCTTAACACTGACCTTAAAAATAAATTATTATTATTATTTATTACTAGATATATATTAAATTTATCAAATATTAAATTTTGCATTTTTTTATTATAATTAAAATAAATTAAATATAATTTATTTGAATTGGTGAGTAGTTAAAGATTTATACATGCTATTGAGCTTACACTTATTTATCAAATTTAAAAAGCCTATATATATATATATATATATATATATATATATATAATTTACAACACAAAATCATTCAAAATTTCGATGAACAATATTTAATCTTTATATAATACATAAAATTTAATATTTTGTTTCAAAGTAAATAAAAATACAAATAGAATTTTATTTTATATTTAAAATTTTTAAATTAAATTAATTTAAAATATTTTTTAATTTAAATATTTTGTATATATATATATTTTAATAAATTTTAATTTGAAAATGTTTATTTTTTATTTGATGTTAATAAAAATTAAAACAAAACATATACAAACTTAAAATGCCCTTTCATATAGATTAAAATGGAACCATAAGTACATCTCCATGGGGAGCACCTACTTTGTTTGACCGCAACCAGATAACTATTTACATTTAGGAAAAAGTGCCTTGCAAATCTCGTGTTTCACACAACTATTTTACGGTGATGACAAATATTGAAAAGAAAGTTACCGAGAATTATTTCAGGGTACAAACAAAACGCTATTATCGATCTTCTCATTCCTCCTTAAAAATATGCCAAGTCTGTCAACTAACCCGTGTCATGAACCCTACACGTTGATTTCTATTCTAAACCACCGTTTATATGTAATTTCTATACCTACGTCTCTTTCTATTCTAAACCACCGTATATATATATGTAATTTCTATAACTATGTCAAGAAGCCCTACATTTCTTTCTATTATAAACCACCATGGTATTTCCTTGGATGCGATCATTTAAATTTCTATACACTACAAAGAATGGAAGAGCTATCTAAAGAAATAAAGTAGTTGCAGTATAGGATACAATTTCAACAAATAAGACTTACACATTACAGTGCTCCTGAACTACATCCTTCCCATTTAGCTTCCTTTCCATTCAAAATGGCCGACACTCCTGCATGTAGAATAGAATTGAATTAATTCTCCATCCAAGTCAACGATGAATCAAAAGGAACCCTCACATGAAAAATAATTTGCATAAATGGAAGTTCTGATCTGCCATAAAACATATGCCTGCAGACGCACTCCTTGGAGAACGACTACTTCTCGAGGACCTTCTTTCCCATCTCGGCCTGAAGAATGTAAATGTTCTTCTATTTCCCTATCGGAAAATATACACCCACAGTTCTCTTTGCGATCCCCCTCTCTTTGTCTTATCGAAAGATCAGAACTTTGCGGCTTCGCGAGTTCACTATCGATCACTATACTCATGGATCCCCGAGATCCGATATGTCAGTCAACGCTGACTTTCCCTCGCCTTGTCAGGACTTCTGTCCTTATCGCGATCTCGCCACTCATGACACCAAGCGATCTGTTTTTCAAACCCCGATTCGTGAGACACCGAAATGCCAAAACTCGTGATCTCGCTCCCTCGTGACTTCGCCACTCGTGAGATCAAATGATTCCTTCCTCGACTCCCGAGGTCCGAGATGTCGATACTCACGATATCGCTACCTCGCGACTTCGCTACTCGCGCGGTCAAATACTTTCCTCGTCGACTCCCGATACCCGAGACGTCGAACCTCCGATGGTTTGTGCCACCTGTTATCCACTATCTCCCATGGTCCACACTACACTACTTAGGTAGCTGTCAATGCACTAACTCTAATTGAACCCTTATGTCAATGCACTCCTTGCAGACAATTCAACTACACTCCTTGCAGGAATTTCTTGGTTCAAGTAGAGAAACAATTGAAACTCATTCACATTCCCTCTCAGACTTCTATTCAACCATGAAATCACATACACAGCATATAAAAGAAAATGTATGACAAGAAGCAAACATTCATGAGCATAACACCATAAATACAAAGAGAATAACACAAGCCATGAATTTGAATCAGAACTCTTTCTATTAATTCAAATGTTTGTACATGGGTGTTCTTCATACACTTCTCTGCATGCTCTTCTCTTTTGAATGCTCTCTTGAATAATAATACAATGTACAATGAGGGTGTCTATATCTCGTTTCCCTCTTGCGCTCTAAAGCTATCCAATCTAGAATTAAATATTCTATCTAGTTTACATTAACTATATTAAATGCCTCATCTACTTAAGGACGAGAGCTATCTGCTCAAGGTCCAAATACAATTTACAAGTGTGCCTCATTAAATATCCACACATTAATGGTTGCGCAACAATATCAAGGTGTTTTCAAAATTTGTGTTGGCGCTGTCGAGCTATCTTTCGCTCTGTGCTGGCTCGCTTGATGAGTTGTCGATGCTCTTGCATCATACTCCTCGGCTTGAAAAATTTTATGGGCTCCTATCTAGGAGCTCCTAAACGGTCTGTCCATGCTTCTGTATTACTGCTTCAGTCTCCCAGCTGGCATCTTCCACTGAGTGATTCTTCCACTTGACCAGATACTCATAGTACTACTTTCGCCTAGTCTTCTTACCCACTCTCCTGTCCAGTATGCATTCCATCTATGGCTTCTTTGCTACTGGTAATTGTTTCACCCACTGGATTACTGGTTCTTCAGTTCTAGTATCTACTTTTCTAGCTCTGTATGGGTATAAATCTGTGATATTAAATATCATAGATATTTCGATGCCATCCGACAACTCAATCTCATAAGCATTTTCTTCGAATTTTCTCAAGACCTTACATGGTCCGATTTTCTTCAATTTCAATTTGTTGTATGTTCCCCTTGGGAACCTTTCCTTCCTTAGGTGTGCTAGAACTAGATCGCCAACTTCAAACTGAAGTTGTCTCTAATGCTGATCTGCCTTGCGCTTATACTCCTGACTTGATTTCAGCAACCGCTCCTTCACCTAACTGTGAAGTTCTCTCATCGCCTCAGCGAATCCTTCTGCACTAGTGCTGCTAGTAGAAGTCTGTTATGAATCTCGCAATTCAGATACTCCTCTCAGCTGCATTCCATATACAACCTGAAACAGACTCTTGCCTTTACTTCAATTCATTGAATCATTATACGCGCATTATGCCTGTGGCGATACGTTGTCCCAGCTGCTATGGTGCTCTGTCACCAAGCTTCTCAGAAAGTCTCCCAGACTTCTATTGACCACCTCCGTCTGTCCATCCATCTGAGGATGATAAGCAGAACTAAATGCCAAGTTAGTTCCTAGCCTCTTCCACAAGGTCATCCAAAAATACCCTATTAATTTAGTGTCCCTATCCGAAACTATGCTTTTCAACAATCCATGAAGTCTAACGATCTCTTTGAAAAACAAATTTGCAATGTGAGTCGCATCGCTGGTCTTCTGGCATGGGATGAAGTGTGCCATCTTAGAAAACCTGTCCACTACTATAAAGACGGAATCAAATCCTCTTTGCATCCTCGGTAAACCTAGTACAAAATCCATGCTTATCGCCTCCCATGGCCTCTCTGGTATGGGAAATGGATGATAAAAGCCTGCATTATGATTTCTCCCTTTCGAATGCTGACAAATCCTACATCTATCAACGAACCTCTTGACATTTTCTTGCATCTCCGACCAAAAATATGACTCATTCAGCTTCGTGAATGTCTTGTCATGGCCAAAATGTCCTGCCAATCCTCCACTGTGTTTCTCTTTTAACAAGTTCTCCCTCATGGAGAAATTTGGAATACACAGTTGATTGCCTCTGAATAGCAATCCTTCTTGGATCATATAATCTATCCAAGGAATTCTGTCTCTGAGAACTGGATTCTCAGTTGCCTCGTACGCCTCTGCAAAATCTACATCACCTGCATACATGTCCATGAGATTTTCAAAACCCAATGTTTTAACTCGAAAATCCTGCAATAGCAAACATTTCCTGCTCAAAGCATCATCCACTTTGTTAGAAGTACCCGAAATATGGTTAATCACAAATGTGAAATTATGCATATAATCTACCCATTTTGCATGTTTTTTATTCAACTTCTCCTGTTGAGTCACAAACTGCAATGCATGATTATCACTCTACAATACAAATTCTTTTGGGATCAAGTAATGCCTCCACTTCTTCAGTGCATGTATGATAGCATAGAATTATTTCTCATACGTGGAGTATTTCAACTTTGCCTCATCCAACTTCTCACTAAAATATGCAACTGGCCTGTCCTCCTGACTTAAGACCGCTCCTATGGCATACCCACTAGCATCACATTTGACGTGAAATGTTTTCTGAAAATCTGGCAACACCAACACTGGTTGCTCTGTGATCTTCTGCTTCAACAGATTGAAGCTATTTTTAGCCTTGGCTATCCAATGAAAAGATTTATGCCACTTCTTCACCGTGTCCATCATCGCTGCGCTAATTCCACTGAAATTCCTGATGAATTTTCGGTAGAAACTAGCTAATCCATGGAAACTTCTCACCTCGAAAATATTTCTCAGTGATGGACAATTCTTGATCACTACTACTTTATCGGGATCCATTCTCAACTCATTAGCTGAAACAACAAAACCCAAGTAAATGAGCTCTGTTTTTAGGTGTTCATCCACTGATTTACTATAAATCAAAATGCTTCAGGTGTTCAGCCACTGATTTACTATAAATCAAAATGTCATCCAAATAAACAATGACAAATTTCCTGATGAACTCCCTCAGGACTTCGTTCATCAACCTCATAAATGTACTTGGTGCATTCGTCAAGCCAAACGGCATGACTAGCCATTCATACAAACCTTCGTTGGTCTTGAAGGCTATTTTCCACTCATCGCCTTCCCTCATGCTAATCTGGTGGTATCCTCTCTTCAAATCGATCTTTGAAAAATAATTTGCCCCACTCAGGAAATCCATCAGATCATCCATTCTCAGCAGTGGAAACCTATACCTGATGGTTATCTTATTGATCACTCCTGAATCGGTACACATCCTCCAGCCTCCATCCTTCTTGGGACTGAGTACTGTCGGAACATCACATGGACTCAAGCTTTCTCTGACCAATCCTTTGTCCATCAAATCCTAGACCTGCTTCTTGACCTCTTCATTTTCTTGCGGCGTCAACCTATACGCGGCTTTATTTGGAAAACTAGCTCCTGGTATGAGGTCTATATGATGATTCACACTTCTCATCGGTGGCAACGAACGAGGTAATTCGTCCACTATGATGTCAGCGAACTCTTCCAGCAGTTCCTGAACCTCAACTGGTAAGTCATCCAATCTTGTGCTAGTCAGAATAATTTTTGGCTTCCTAACCACAAAGAATTGTGGATCTTCTTTCTTCTTAACCTCTGTAAGAAGTTCCTTCTCACTCATGAGAAGTACGGTGTTGCTTACTCCCAGCTTCACCTCCTTATCCTTTATCAGAAGCAACATATGGGTTCTCCCATTTTTCTCTAGGGTATATGTGTTCATTCTCCCATCATGAATCACATTTTTGTCATATTGACATGGTCTACCCAGCAATAAATGACATACATCCATGGGAATAACATCACACAAAATTTTATCATTATATCCCCCTATCTTGAATTCAACCAAGCATTGTTTTGTAACAGTTACTTGGTGTCCTTTCTGTAGCCACAAAACTCTGTATGGGTTGGGATGATCAGTCATCTCCAGCTCCAATTTCTCTACCATCTCTGTAGATACGAGATTATTCGTGCTACCACTATCAACAATGACCTTGCATACCCTGTCCTTGGTCTTGCAAGCTGTCTTGAACAGTCTGGTCCTCTGAACCAAATTCTCCACCTCCTTTTCGGGTGTCAAAAGGACTTTTCGCATCATAAGCGATCTTCCACCTTCTGCATCTTCTCTCTCAACATCCCGCCTCTACGCTTCTGTGATGTGAGATTCTCTGATGTCCTTCTTTTTCTCTGGACACTCGTATGACTTGTGCCCATTCTTTCCACATGTAAAACATGTGATTACTCCACCTCGGCCTCTTCCTCTGCCTATGGTATGAGGAAAAGTATTTCCATCATCATAATCTCCTCGCTGATCATTTTCTTGTCCTCTCTGTTCTACATACGGTTGCCTCTGTGAGGTTCCACCTCTTTCAACCTTACCCTGAGGTTTCTTCCACTCCTCTTTGGGCTTATGGAATTTCTCCTGGGAAACTGCTTTGCCTCTTAGCTGGATTTTGCCTTGCCCCCACTGTCCTTGCTTTCGGCTCAGCTTCTCCTTGGCTTTCAGAGCCAATTGGTAAGCATATTCCACCATTCGGATGGTTAGCATGCTTAAATCATCCTAAATATCATATCTCAAACCATTTAGATATCTAACCACTTTCTCATCATCGCTCTCTCGATGACCTGCTCTGATGTTCAGTCAATAGAATTCTTCAGTGTATTCTTTCACTGTCATCAGTTTCTGTCTCAAGTTCTGCATTCGCCTGAACACTGTGATTTGGTAATCTCTTGGGATGAACTTCACTTTCATCTTCGTGATCATTTGATCCCAACTTTTGATCTTTTACTTTCCTTTGCAGCGTCTGTCAGCTTGTAGCTCGTCCAACCACAATGCTACATGTCCTTTCAAGCATGTGACAACATTCATGACTTTCTTATCCTCTTCAATATCTTCATAATTGAAGTAGGTGTCAAGAGATCTAATCCAATCTAGCAGCTCCTCTGTATCTAGATTTCCTTCATAGACTAGAATGTCCATCTTCACCTTTGCACCCATCCTTGCGATGGCTTTCATCAACCTCTCGATTGAAGCATCTTCTGTTGTGACCTCTTCTGCATGTCCATCTTCCTCTTCAACTTCGGAATCACTGGAATCTCCAGCACCAACTCCGCGTCTTTGTGTTGTCTCCATGTCTTCGAGTCTTGCTTGGAGATCTCTCACCTGCCTTTCCATCTCTAGATTTCCTGTCGGCCTACCTCTTCTTCTCACCTCCCTATCTTCTGGGTCAGGTGATTGCCTTTCTCTTCTCAGCAGCATGGCGATTTCTCTTTCTCTGCTAAAGAAAGCAAAGAATTCCCCTGCTCTGATACCAATTTGCCTACAGACGCACTCCTCAGAGCACGACTACTTCTCTAGGACCTTCTTTCCCCTCTCGGCCCGAAGAACGTAAATGTTCTTCTATTTCCCTATCGAGAAATATACACCCACAATTCTCTTCACGATCCCCTTTCTTTGTCTTATCGAAAGATTGAAACTTCGCGGCTTTGAGAGTTCACTATCGATCACTATACTCACGGATCCCCAAGATCCAATATGTCAGTCAATGTTGACTTTCCCTCGCCTTGTCGGGACTTCTGTCCTTATCGTGATCTCACAACTCCTGACACCAAGCACTCTGTTTTTCAAACCCCGATACGTGAGACGTCGAAATGATGAAACTCGCGATCTCGCTCCCTCGCGACTTCGCCACTCATGAGATCAAATGATTCCTTCCTTGACTCCCGAGGTCCGAGACATCAATACTCACGATATCACTGCCTCGCGACTTCACTACTCGCGAGGTCAAATAATTTCCCCGTCGACTATCGATACCCGAGACGTCGAACCTCTGATGGTTTATGCCACCTGTTATCCACTATCTCCCATGGTTCACACTACACTACTTAGGTAGTTGTTGGGACTTCTCTCCTCGCACTATCGTGATCTCCATAGCCAAATCTTCCGCTACTTTCTCGCGATGGCCCGATAGCCGATTTCGTGATGGATCCAATAGACGTAGCTAGCTTGGATCGACACTCTATCTATCTTGAGCTTGAACCTTCCTCTGTGCTTTCACTGTGACTTCCCGACACCTCTGTGAGATCTGACGACTCACATAAACTTGCGGATTCTCCATGGAGGATGCCGACCGTCTATCTTTTCTTATGCAATCCCCAAAATGACGGAGTGTCTCCCCTCAAGAATCGTTTTACCTACTCGCCAACCTGTGACACTTCCTTTCAACCTGCTCACACACAACTTTTGGCTTGGCCCTTCACGAACTTGAAGGTCTATCCCTCCTGATCTTTCACGACTTCAAATCTCTCAGGAAGAAACTCTTGCACGCACTCCTTGTGACAAATATTCAACCACGACCAAGTGTTGAAACCTTCGATCCTGCGCACTTCTGCAGTAGCATTCTTTCAATCCCTTTGCTCAGAATCACAACTCTGACACTTCATCTAGCCTATGCATTCCTTGCACGGCTCTGGTGCCAAATCCGCACTTCTGAGATGAATGAGAACAAAAGCTAACTCTAATTGCAACCTTCTGTCAACGCACTCCTTACGGACAATTCAACTGCACTCCTTGCAGGAATTTCTTGGCTCAAGTAGAGAAACAATTGAAACTCATTCACATTCCCTCTCAGACTTCTATTCAACTATGAAATCACATACACAGCATATAAAAGCAAATGTATGTGATCCGGATTATTTTTGGCACGAAATGGGAGCGGAGATATAACACAAAAATATTCAGAGATATTGCAAGAGAGACAATAATATAACATAGATATCGCGGAAATAACAAGAGCCACATATATACAGTAATACACGATTTCTATTAATGAAATAAATGTACAGAGACTGTAAAAGTAGAGAGTGAAAGACTCGCTATAATGGTGGTAGCTTATCTCTGAGAAGAGATGTGACGGATACTCGCATCCATGAGAAGATGACTACAATGAGGCTCTGAAGGAATTTTTACAATAAGTAGGAATGCCAATAACCCTAGGCATCCAAAAACCTAACCCTGGGAGATGAAGCGCCAAAAGTCATGTGGGCCCCGTTTGGGTAAGTTGGTGCATCAACTTCCCGGGGTCGTAACTTTTGCATACGATCTCCGTTTTAGGCGTATGATAGCTCGTTGGAAAGATATATCCAAGAACGACATCTTTTGGGTGAGAAAAATCAATCTACAATCCATGTTACTCCCCGTTTTCTCAAAAAACTTNAATAGTAAATTACCAAAATTGCCAGAAACATGTTTTGGGCCAGTTGGAGAAGGTGGGTGGCCACCGATATCCACCTAGATAAATCCTCCCTTCTTAGGAAGAAATGGTCTCCATTGCGTTGAGTTCCCGAGGGAGAGAGGAAAGCGATTGTTGAATCTGAATCTTGGTTATCTGCTTGCCTTGCTGGAGAAGTGGCGTTGCTTAGCTTGTTGAAGGTTTTCACAAACTTGTGGCTGGAAAGATTGGACCTTTTTAACCAGTTTGGCTACATGAGATGACTTTGTGCAGAAGGAATCTTTGTGCTTTGCTGCAACCTTGTCGACCTGCTTCTGGTGGATAGAAGGTGCTTGGGCCGAGGCTGTAGTGGTTGTAGTATCCTTTTCTTCCCCTTTTGAACAGATTGTGGAGAAGATGAATTTTGTAGTATGAGATACTACCTTGCAGCACTGTTTAGGTGGAGCAGTAGTTGGAACTACCTCTGGTATCCTGTAAAGATGACCCCCCAGAGTAATAATGACACTACGAGGTCGAGACTCATAGATAGCATGGCACTTCCACATATATGGTTGACCTAAGAGAACATCACAGACATCCAGTGGGGCAACATCACATAATATCTCATCCTTGAAGGGTTGGATGCCATATGAAAATCGACATTGTTGGCTGACACGAAGATCTCGTCCTTGGCGAAGCCACCCGATGCTGTATGGTTGCGGGTGTGGTGTTGTCGACAATCCCAACTGTTTGATGACCTCTGTTCAGATGAGGTTATTCTGGCTTCCACTATAAACAATAAAATGTAGCGGGGTCCCCTTCACCCACATATGTGAATGAAAAAGGTGCTCCCCCTCTTCTGGATCTGTTGGTTCTTCTGGTTGAATTGTTGCGGTCGCGACAATAGCAGTGGGGTCTACGTCGATGATCTGTCTTTTACCAGTATTTTCATAATCAGATTCTGAATCAGGGTTCGGCTCCCTGTCTTTGATCTCGGCCACCAATGACTTTTTTGAGCGACATTCATCGGTGTTGTGCCAGGGGCTTTTCTGGAAATCGCACCATTTTTCGGTGTCCTTCTTTGTCTTCCCGTGACCCTTCTTTTCCTGTGGCTTGGACTGGTTTTTGGGAGACTGTTTGTTAGGGCTGTCTTTGTCATACTTTGACTGTTGTGGATTTGCAAACCCGAACTCCCATTTGTTCTGGTGCTTAAATTTTTTCTAAATTTTAACAGCATATCGATAAGCAGCACCGAGTGATGAGATTTCCAGAAAATCCATTTCAGTTTGGATGTATCTGTGTAGAGCCCCACGGTATTTCAGAACCAAATGTCATTCAGATTCTTTGATACCCAACTTGGTGCACAAGGTATGGAAGGTATTGGTGAACTCCAGAACTGCTTGGCCCCTCTCTTGCCGTAGTGTGGTCCATCTCATGTATTGTTCCTCATAGTTTCCAACAGGGTAGTACTGTTCCTTTACCGCATC
>JASDQU010690026.1:80017-96426 GCA_032191745.1 Picea mariana
CCAAACTTTGTGGACTCACGGAGATACCGCGCTTAATCTCTAATGATGGATCTGCTATGAATATATCTTCCCTAGTGTGAAGGTATGGCCTCTATTCAATAAGTAGTGTCCTACATATACATAGACTCCAACCTGCTGACAATATTTGTTGTAATAAGGGTAACTCGACCTCTCAATTACAGAAGAGTGCAGAAGCTAATGAAATTATCCAACAAAGATAGACCCATGATTTCTCCTAAAGAAATCGTTCCTCACACTCAGAACTTCAGTTTCTTAAGAAAAAACTCAACCCAAATGAGATATAGACGCAGCATACACATAACTCAACTTTCTCAATCAATCTGACTCCCTTTTAGAAATCCAAACTCATCTAACATCGTGAATCTCATCTGCCACTTCTAAAACTCAATCACAACAGAAGGAAATCACATCCACTAAAGATATCTAAATGATCAATGAGGAAGAAATTTGAATGATTTTTGTTATTCAGAAATAACCCTGATGATGGCCCTTTGGTAACCTCCACATATTTCAAAGATCATGCTCTTATACTGATCCAGATTTATGTAGGAACACAATGAAATAAAAAATTACACATAAACATAGAGATGCATTGGAAGTAAAACTTCATTTCATTAACAACAAATGACAAAAATATGCGTACAGACAGAATGGAAATAACATAGCTCGGGCGCTGGTAGCTTATCTCTGAGAAGAGATGTGGAAGCTACTGGCCTATGAAATTTGTGTTACAATGAGGCTCAAAGGCCTATATATTATTGAGAAACAATGGAAAACCCTAAACATCCAAAAATATAACCCTAGGAGATGAAACGCCAGAATATGGGCCCCATCGAGGTAAATTGATACATAAATTTCCCTAAGTCTTAACTTTGGCATACTATCTCCGTTTGACGCACACAATACATCGTTAGAAAGATATATCCAAGGAATACACTTCTGATAGAGAATATCGAGTCTGGGATGGACTCATATTCTACGGAGCATTGATGCCAAAATAACGTCATCTAGGGCCTGAAAACGACTCCGGAAGTTCAGGACCCGAAAAACTGTTGACATTCAGTAAATTGTGCTACAAATAAGGAAAGTGAAAAACTAAAAGAAACAATGGTGTGGGTCCAAGTGGAATAGGCGGGTGGCCACCAATATCTAGCTGGATCATTCCTCGCTGCTTAGAAAAGAAATGGACCCCATTGTGTTGAGTTCCTCCATAAGATGAGGAAACTTCTGTTGAACTTGGTCCCTGGTGAGCCACTTTCCCTGGTGAAGGAGTTGGCCTCCTTTGACAACTCGATATGGTTGGATCCTCTGTTGGTGGGTGTTCTTGATCCATGTGTCCATAATCCAATCAGTTTTCACTTGTTCCATGCAATCTAGTTTTAACTATGTTGGTGTGAGTTGTTTTGCGATGTCGGATGTGTCTAGTAGAGGTGGAAAGTAGGGCTGAAGGAATTCCACATTGAACACTGGGTGCAGACCAAGGGATGGTGGAATACTGAGCTCAGAGGCATTGTCCCCTACAGCCTTGGTAATGGTGTATGGCCCATATTGGAGCGGGTGAATCTTGCGGTAGGGTCCAGCGAGGCGCTCCTTTTTCAAATGTAGCCACACTTTGTCACCCACCTAGAATTTGTGTGGCACCCGATGTTGATCATGTCACTACTTGTACTTAGAATTGGCTCTATCCAAGATGTGATGAGCCTGTTGGTGAATGTGTTGAATGTGAAAAATGAATTTGTTTTCCTTGTAAGCCTCAGACTAGACATCGGTTGAATCTACCCGAGTTGCCGCAAATGGCATGGCTACGTCAATGGGACATAGTGGCTGGAATCCCAAGCCCACCTGAAAGGGGATGTGGTTGGTTGATCTATGGAGAGCCTGATTGTAGTTGTGTTGTATGTAGGAGAGGCTCTCATCACTTGTGCATGGATTCTTTGAGTTGTACATGCACAAAATGTGTACAATCATCTGGTTGAAGACCTTTGTCTGGCGATCAGTTTGCGGGTGGAAAGATGTGGACTTGGTGAGCTTGGTGTCCAGCATTGACCAGAGGTTGGACCAAAATGTACTAAGGAATATGTTGTCCTGATCTGAGACGATAGACTATGGGATCCCAAAGTGTACCCACACTCGTTCAAAGAAGAGTTTAGCATTGGCTTCTACCGTGATATTCTTCTTGCAGGCCATCATAATGGACATCTTCGAGAATATGTCGACGACCACAGAAACGCAGTCATTTCCATGCTTAGTAGAAGCAAGGCCTGACACGTAATCCACGGAGATGGATTACCAAGGTCGACTAGGGGTAGGAAACAGAGTATAGAGGCCTTGCTTCTTGATGGTCAGTTTGGAAATGGCACAACCAGTGCAGGACTTGATGCACTTCCTGGCATCCTGTCGAAGGTTCGGCCAATAGAAATACTTCTGCAGTACTCCCACGGTTTTCTTGACCCTGATATGCCTAGTGACCCGACTATAGTGCGCCTCCCAAAACATCTTGCCACGCTCGCTTCAAGGAACACAAAGGTGTCTCGGGTGACATAGCAGGGCATCCTGGAGGTGAAAATTAGGAACTTTCTTACCCTCCAAGAGCGTGTTGTATGTGTGACCAAATTCTGGATCAACTTTGTAGAGAAGCGGTCAATCGGAAGTCTCGTGCCCATAAGAGTTGAGCACCATGGTTAGTGCCATGATAGGTGGTGGGCTGAGGCCGTCTGCAACATTATTGGTGCTTCCTTTCTTGTACTTAATGTTCAAATGGAACTGTTACAGGTATGTGGACCACTTTTGATGGCGATCATTCTACAACTTCTCTTGTGTCTGTATGAATTGCAAGGGTTGGTGGTCTGTGTGGATGATTGTTTCCTTTCCCAAAATGTAATGCTTCCATTGTCGGAAAGCCTACACAATGGATTACATCTCTTTGTCATAATTTGGATGCTTTCGGACTATGTCGGAGAGTGTCTCATTGTGATATGCCACTTGATGCCCCTGTTGAGTAAGGGCTGCCCCAATATCATAATCTGAGGCATATGTCTTGATCTCAAATGGTTGTTGCAAGTCTGGTAATGTGAGCACTCATGTAGAGCAGAGGCGATGCTTCAAATATTCGAACTCCTTCTGTTGAGATTCGAAACAAAATAATTTTTTTTTTTCTCCTCCCTTGGTGACTTGACTCAAGGGCCAAGTGATACGAGAGAATCCCAACACAAACCTACGGTAGAAATTGGAAAGACCCAAAAAGCTGTAGAGATCTATTAGGGTGGTTGGGGTTGGCCAATCTCGAATGAATTGGATCTTATATGGATCCACATGGACCCCCCACTCATCAATAATGTATCCCAGATACTAAACTTGGGTCATGCCAAAAGTGCACTTCTCCAAATTGGCACACAACTTGTGTTGACACAGTGTTTGGAGGACTTGTCAGATGTGGTGGGGGTGCTCTTCCCATGTCTGTCGAAGATCAGAATGTCATTCAAGTACACCACTACAAATGAGTTGGTAAATGGTCTCAACATGTCTTATATTAGTCTCACGAAGGTTGCAGGGGCATTCTTCAACCCGAAAGGCATGACCAACCTTTCGAAAAGGCCCTCCTTGGATTTGAAGGCAGTCTTCCACACATCAGAGGGTTCGATTGGTACCTGGTGATACCTAGACTTCAAGTCGATATTGCTGAAATATTTCGCCCCCTTGAATTGGTCCAGAAGGTCATCAATCCATGGGATCAGGTACCTATTCTGGACAGTGATCTTGTTCAGTGCTCGTTAGTCAATGAAGAGTCCCTGAGTGTGATCGGGCTCCCACAGGGTGATGAACTTGGTCGGATGTGACCTTTCTACAATATCTCCTGAATTTGCCTCTTGATTTCGTCATTCTCCATAACTAAGCACTGATAGATTGGTCCATTGGGAAGCAGTGCACCTGGGGTCAGATCAAAGAGGTGCTTGACCTCACAGTGTTGAGGCACCGCTACAGGGGAGGTGAAGATGTCCTCGTACTCCTCCACGAACTTATCCATCTATTTTTGTCATGCAAAGGGGCCCTCTCTGGAGGTTGTGGCCACAATCTTCTTCTTTCCCTGAGGGCAGATCATTATGAAAACAAATTTCCCGGGTTTGGCAATGAGCTTACTGCATTGTCTTGCAGTAACCAAAGGGATGGATGTAGGAGGTTCTATTTCTAGTATCATGTACAACTTATTTCCCAAAGTAATAATAATAGCACGAGGCCTAGACTCATAGATGGCATGTCTCTTACACAAGTATGGTTTTCCTAATAATGCCTCAGAAACATCAAGAGAAGAAATGTCACATAATGCCTCATCCGTGAAGGGATTGATGTTGTAGGAAAGGTAGCATTGTTGGCTGACGCGTAGGTCCCATCCTTGGTTAAGCCACCTGATGGTGTATGGTTGTGGGTGTGATGTGGTCGGCAAGCCCAGTCATTTCACAACCTCTACTGAGATGAGGTTCTTCTGGCTCCCGCTGTCGATAATGAACTGCAACGGGGAACCCTTTACCCACATCTGGGAATGGAAGAGGCACTATGCCCCCTCTGGATCTTCTGGTTCCTTCTTCTGAATATTTTTGGTGGCAACAGTGGCGTTGGGCTCCACATCGATAATTTTCTTCCCCCTGCCATTTCCCTTGTCTAGTTATGATTCAGATTCGGAGTCTGCATCTGATTCATAAGCCCTCAACTTAGCTACCACTGACTACTTGGCCTGACACTCACTTGTGTTGTGAGTGGAGATCTGATGGAACTCACACCACTTCCTCATGTCCCTTTTTGGCTTCGTGGTGTTGTTATTTTCTTGTGGCTTTGGCGGGTTGTCCTGGGCCGCCTCGCCTTGTCTTGGTCATTTGTTTGACAATTTGGGGGTACCTTTCCCTTGCTTTTGATTTGCATACCCAAAGTCTTGCTTCTTCTGTTAGAACTTCTTCTCAATCTTGGCAGCATACCGGTATGCCGCAGCAACAAAGGAGATGTTGAGGAACTCCATTTCCTCCTGAATGTATCTATGAAGACAACTGCGATACTTTAACACCAAATGTTTCTCTGAATATTTGATACCCAACTTCGTGCATAAGGTATGGAACAGATTCGTCATCTCATGCACATCTTGGTCCATTGTATGTATTTTTCCTCATATCTCCCCATAGGATAATATTGTTCCTTGATGGCATCTCGGAAAGAATTCCAAGTGGATGCGACCAAGAATAGAGAGGGTTCCCCCTCGCTTCGTTACTCCTAGTAGGTTTCCCACCAGTCCTTGACATGGGGAGTGGCTTTAAGGAGTGCAAAAATTATCCTTTCTCGGTCGGAAAAGTCATGAACCGAGAAAAATCCTTCTAACATATTCAACCATCTATCAATGACATATCGATCTATTTGGCCCTCAAATATGGGAATGTCAAAGTTTACCTGCACCTTAAAAGGAGTGGCGCCTCCAGAGTGGCTATTGGATGTAGATGCACTACCATTGGGCAGTCGTTGAAGGATATGGGAAAAGTTGTCCATCATCACATTCCTTTGTTTCTCAAGGGCCTCCTCGAGCAATAATTTGATAGGATCTCTTGCTCCCTGATCTTTATTTTCTTCCCCCATGGGCAGTCGTTGGGGTTTGCGAGGATGATCTTGCAATGGTTCAACCAGATCAAGCCCTAACTCCTTATACCCCGACATCGTTGGGGACATGCAAAAAAGGATCGAGAAAGAGAAGACTTCTCTAATACCACTAATCCGGATTTATGCAGGAACACAATGAAATACAGAAATACACATAAATGCAAAGATGCGGGGGAAGTAAAACTTCATTTCATTAACAACAAATGACTAAAATATGCTTACAGACAGAATGGTAACAAAATAGCTCGAGCGTTGGTAGCTTATCTCTGAGAAGACAATGATTTCGCTATTGATTTGGTACCATGAGCTTCCCTAGTGTCCAAGACACCTTACAGAATGGACATGCACCATAATTGAAAGAATTGCATATGCAACTAGAAGAATTTTTTAAGAAGGGGTATATATGCTCAAGTGTGTCACCATAAATTCACCATAATGAACAAATATCCTTTGAAAAGGATTGATGATTTATTTGATTAATTGAAAGGTGCAATAACATTTTTCAAGATTGACATGAGGTCAGGCTATTATTAAGCAAGATGGCATCCATGACAAGATATGTGTATTATGAATTTATAGTAGTGTCGTTTGGTATATCGAATGTCTCAACAATTTTCATGTGCCTACTGAATGGAGTGCTCAAGGAGTACCCATATAAGTTTGTAATCATTTTCTTAGATGATATTCTCATTTACTCAATGAAAGAATAGTATTGCAAGTTTTGAGAAAGCATAAATTATATGGCAATTTAGGAGGGAAGATGATTAATCATATATATCACAAACCTTTATAATTACTACATAGTTAGAATAAGTTGGTTGATGCTCAATAGTGACTTCTTTGCAATAACTTCATCTTGACGTAAGAAAGACCTTAATCTGAAACATCCTGGACTGATATGTGAAGCATCCACGGTGCCTCAACCCTCCATCCTCATTTATGTGGATAGAGTCCCATCTGGTAGAATATCTTATGATTTTCTTTCTGACATAATAACAAACAATGACATGTCATCGTAATATTCGTTGGACTTGGATCGAGAGTGTTTGGTTCATAAATTTGAATCTGGCCAGCTTTCAGGCGCTTTTTCTGAATTTGATCGTTTATAAAAATGCTACGTGGTGGCTTTACATTATGTTTTATTTGTTCAAGCAGACCTTATCATTCTCTTCTTTAATCTGAATCTGGCCATCTTTTAGGCACTTTTTCTGTCTTTCTTTAATCTGAATCTGGCAATCTTTTAGGCGCTTTTTCTGCATTTGGCCGTTGTTAAAAAGCTACGCGGTGGCTTTACATTATGTTTTCTTTGCTCGCACGGACCTTATCATTTTCTTCTTTAATCAAGTTTGTGTGTCTGCGTTTGGATGCTTTGTGTGGTTTGTGTGTTTTAGTCTGGATGNGCTCGCACGGACCTTATCATTTTCTTCTTTAATCAAGTTTGTGTGTCTGCGTTTGGATGCTTTGTGTGGTTTGTGTGTTTGAGTCTGGATGCTCTGCATGGTTTGTGTGTTGGTTTGGATGTTAATGTATTGTGTGTTTGTTGATGGTACATTCCTTGCATTGTTATCTCTGTATGCATGTGTGTCTATATGTTAGTATTTATTTGTTGATGAAGAAGAAGGGAAACGATCACCAATATTTAACTTCTGGACATCCATTTCGTTCAGTTTCAGGTATGCCAACTTTGACCGCTAATTAATTCTTAATGGTGTCCATCCAGCCACTACTAATTATATCTTTAATTATCTCTGTATGCATGTGTGTGTCTGTTTGTGTGTCAATATTTAATTTGATTGCGTCAAAAATATTTTCCATTTTAGGGTTTCTTATTGATCACTCTTTCACTTTCACACGGAAAGAGAATTAATCTAAATTTATTTTCACAGGGTCATTTTCTATTTCTGTTGAAGAAGGATACTGAACAACATTTTGATGAAAAGGATCCTGCACTTTCACACAGAAAGAGAATTAATCTAAATTTATTTTCACAGGGTCATTTTTTGTTTCTGTTCAAAAAGGATCCTGAACAACATTTTGATGAAAAGGATCCTGAACAGCATTTTGATGAAAACTTTTGAGAGATGGTCCTTTTTTCAATTTAGGAACTTATCATCTCTTACAATAAATATAATAGAGATTAGAGTTCCGAATATATTTCCTGTATGAGGTGTGTTCCGATCTTCCATATTGCTTAAGTTTTGGGTGCAAGGTTAATGAAGAAAGGAAAATCAGATGTGTTTATTGAAATCACTTTTGTATGTGAAAATACTAAGCTAAAACTTCCATTTATGCAAATTATTTTTTATGTCAAGGTTTCTTTTGATTCATCTTTCACTTGGATATACAATTAATTTTATTTTATTCTGCATGCAGGAGTGCTACCCATTTTCTGTGGAAAAGAAGCTAGATAGGAAGGATATCTCTCAGGGGCACTGTAATTTGTAAGTCCTTGAATAATTTTCTAATCAAGATCCTTCCCTGAATAGATCTTGTTTATTAAATGATGCAGTGGAATTTCCCCATGTAGATTCTATTCATCTTGAGTTTGAAGAGGTTTAATTTCTTTCCTGGAATGCTAAGGATATCGTGGATAAAACTATAGAATTTTCAAATTTATTTTAATGATGGCCATGATATTCGCTGAAAATGTAAGTTATCAGGAATCAAAATTATGATAAACTGCAAGTACTTTAATTAATTAAAATTATGCTCAAATCCAAGGAAATCACAGATACACGGTGGTTTAGAATAGAAACAAACATTGAGGTTTCATGACACGGGTTTGACCAATGTTGGTTTGCCTAAGTGGCATGGAAATCACTATATACGAAAATAATTTTTATAAAAAATTATTTATAAGACGAATCACAAGAGAAATTATTTATAAGACATGACGTTCCACTCTTTCATAGATAAAAATGTTGTCCAGCTTTTATGTAAGAGGCATTATTTTGATATGCACCTCGGAAGTACACGAAATGTTCATGAAATTCCTGAACAGTAATTTGATGAAACTTTGTAAATAAATGATCTGCATTGCACATTTATTAAATAATCTATATTCAAAGAGTCTTTCTAAAATAATTTACTTTCTGAAGAGAGTTTCCTGAAACAATTTGCTTTCTGAACAAAGTTTCCTGAAATAATTTACTTCTTGCCAAGTATTTCTAGAAATTAGTTCCTGGATATTCAGTTTTGCAACCAACGGAAACTTTCGTAACATTCACTTCTTCTAAATAATGAGAAAAAAATATATCAAAATTTTAATTTAATAATAATACTAATAACAACAAATAATTCTGTCTCAGTCGCAGATCTAGTAATTAGAATATCGTGAAGAATATTTTGATGGATGGTTTGTTTTGCAAATTTGTAGAATAATTTATTTGGTGATTAGTATTTCTAAGAGATTTATAAAAAATACAAAGATTTATGCAAGAAACTTTTAGATCAAAAATAGAAATGTTTCTTGATAGCATTGTTGAAGGTTCGATAGATGGGATTTCCTATAGGTCCCCTCTGCACGACAACAAGAGATGGATAAGGCCATGAAGGAGTACGAGGACATCTTCACCTCCCCCTCAGGGGTGCCTCTACACTATCAGGTCAAGAACCCCATTGATCTGACCCCAGGTGTGCCACTACCCAATGGACCAATCTATCAGTGCTATGTTCTGGAGAATGACGAAATCAAGAGGTAGATTCAAGAGTTGTTGCATCAATGTCACATCCGACCAAGTTCATCGCCCTGTGGGAGCCTGATCATGATGGTGCAGAAGAAGGATGGGACTTGGAGACTCTGCATTGACTATCGGGCACTGAACAAGATCATTGTCCAGAATAGGTACCTGATCCCACGGATTGATAACCTTCTGGACCAACTCAAGGGGGAGAAATATTTCAGCAAGATCAACTTGAAGTCTGGGTATCACCAGCTACCAATCGAACCCTCTGATGTGTGGAAGACTACCTTCAAATCCAAGGAAGGCCTTTTTGAATGGTTGGTCATGCCTTTCGGGTTTACTAATGCACCTGCAACCTTTATTAGACTAATGGATGACATCTTGTGACCATTTACCAACTCATTTGTAGTCGTCTACTTGGATGACTTTCTGATCTTCAACCAGACTTGGGAAGAGAACCTCCACCACATCCCACAGGTCCTCCAAACACTGCAACAACACAAGTTGTGTGCCAATTTGGAGAAGTGCACTTTTGGCATGACCCAGGTTCAATATATGAGATACATTATTGATGAGTGGGGGGTGAATGTGGATCTATCCAAGATCCAAGTCATTCAGGATTGGCTAGCCCCAACTACCCTAACAGAGCTCCGCAAATTTTTAGGTATTGCCAATTTTAACCGCAGGTTCATGTTAGGATTCTCTCATATCACATATTCTTATGAGGAGACATATCCAATGCTTTCTTATGATTTCTACTATGAGGATGAGGGGAGCACTCTTACAGATGATATCTCATGTGAGTTGGAAGAGATAGGGCAGAGGCCTTTCATACTATACAATTTGGAGGATCACCTGTTGGTGACTGAGGATCAGGTTACACATGTGTTGACAAGAAATGATGGATCTCGTAGGTTGATTGAGGTGATTTCTTGGAGAGCCCAAATGGAGGAGCGACACATCGAGATAGTAGGTGGATTCACTAGTTCCCAATTGCGCATCATCATAGAGGAACTAGAACAACTGAAGTCAAATTACTTGCAACTATTTATGGGCAAGGACCTATCTCTCAAGTTTGTAGAGGACATGGACCGAGAGGTTTAGGAGCTACATTATCAATTGAGCGTGGCATGCTCTTCACCACCTATATCAGGGACTCCATCATCTTTGGCAGCAGTGACACAGGAGAGCATGTGTGCCACACATATTGAGAGGGATGAGCATTTCAAGTTGCAAGTACTCGAGGAGAGTTTGGATTCCGCTCTGAGTTGGCATGGCAGGGATCATGTGCCCTTTCTTTTGGAGAGCTCATTAGAGGTTTCAATCTTAGTTGCAGAGGATATAGTTGAGCACATTCCTTGTGGAACATGCCACAAGGAGATATACCCATACTTTGATTGGGTCGACAGATACATGACGTATATGTACACACCTTGGTATGTATTTTCAGTCATCATTAGTAGAGTGTTGGGTCCAGTAGCATATACAGGATATAGGATGGTACAAGAGGACACGGTGGTGTGCAATAGTATACAAGAGCCCTTGTTGACACATGCTGGTGTTCACTGGAGCTTCGAGGTGTTTCCTCCAGGGGGACCTTCTGAATGAGTCCTTTATTTTATCACTGGCATGGAGGACAGTCGTGGATTGATGGACGTTGAGATGCCTTGGTTGTGTAGGATCCATGATAGAAAGTGCCTGGAGTGGAGAGTGAAGTCAGAGTGTGATGAGCAGGTGATTATGATTATGTAATGTCCCTTTACAAATAGGAGCTCCAGAAGAGGAGGCTTAATGGTCTAAACCACCCCGTTAGACTATAGCCAAGGCCAAAGAGGGGTAAACAGGGTTACTAGAGGTCACTCCAGTCACAGGTGTTATATTCGAAAAGTGACATTGAGCTAACAAGAGTTAACAATGCTTTACTAGAGGTCACCCCAGTCACAGATGTTATATTTGGAAAGTGACATTGAGCTAACAAGATTTAACAATACTTTACTAGAGGTCACCCCAGTCATAAGTGTTATATTCAGAAAGTGGAATTGAGATAACAAGAGTTAGCAACGATTTTAAGTCATTATGAGATAAAAATAGAAGTCAACAATGAATTAGGGTTTCAGCAGTGATTTAGGGTTTCAGCAATGATTTAGGGTTTTGGAAAACTATAAAGGAAGGGTCAGTGACTTAATTCATCATTATGCAGATTATGGCTTGTCATTGAGGAGAAGAGGCGCATCTCAGGAGAGATAGTTCAGTGTATTCCAGGAGGAAGAGACCAGTTGGCTGATTTCGGTGTTGAAAGACACACCCTAGTCACCGGGAAGATCATCCAGGTATTCCATCATTCTTCAGTGCTCCCATATTTCGGGTATTATCTTTTAGTTGCTTATTTGTATTCCGACTAAGATCATTTTGTCTTTTGATCTAGCCAAGTGTTGTTATTCAGTCGCAGTTGCTTATTTGTATTCCGGTTAAGATCATTTTGTCTTTTGATCTAGCCAAGTGTTGTTATTCAGTCGCAGTTGCTTATTTATATTTCGGCTAAGATCCTTTGTATGTTGATATAGTCGAGTATTGTCAGTATTCAGCTGCATTCGACCATTTTTGTAATCCACAGAGATATCATAATACAAACTTGCAGTCCTTTGTCGCATTTATTATTTGTATGATCATTTATATGTTGTAAACCTTTGATCCTACACACACATTAGCAGTGTTTCCTAGACTAGCCAAGTCAGGAACATTACAATGGTATCAAAGTTTTAGTCCTGCTAGCCTGTGACTAAAGACAATGAACGCAGCAGAAGAACTAGATGGTCGTGAGCACGAAGGTGACTAATATGTCACGTACAATCGACGCAGGGGAAGTAGGGATAGACCTNTAGCCTGTGACTAAAGACAATGAACGCAGCAGAAGAACTAGATGGTCGTGAGCACGAAGGTGACTAATATGTCACGTGCAATCGACGCAGGGGAAGTAGGGATAGACCTAACATTCCTCCCTTTCCTCCCAGTTCAGAGGAAGAGGAAGAGGCACTTAGAGAAGTAGACCGATGAGCAGAGAGCGATGTAGAGAAGAGGATAGGTGACAGGTATGAGCGACGAAAGGGCAGTGGTAAGGCCCCAGTGGATCCAGATGTAGCCTTCATGCAGATTATTAGTGACATGCTAGCTAGCCAGCGGACCATGTCTCATTCTTTGGATCAAGTAGCAGATAGACTGGCTATGGTAGATATTCTGGGCACTCAAGGCCCACATGCAGCGCATGGGAACTCAGGGGAAGGCAGTAGACCCCAATCACCCACTCGCACATATACCTCCGTGAGTAGGATTCCACGTCCGTTGTTTTCCAATTTCCAGAGGGCAACCCCGGCAGCAACACAGATACCGATAGCACAGAGACCAACCACACATGCAAAGGAAATTGCAGAGTATCAGAGAGAGTATAGGGCCTTGGGATGTGACTTTCAACAGGACATGACCCTAGTCGAGTATTGTGGACTAAGAGTCAGGAATCGTCCTAGAAAGCCACAGAGGGGAGGGCAACAGCAGTAGCAGCAGGGCCATAACATTGACTTCATTCAAAAAGTTGGTAAACTCACCATACCTTCTTTCGATGGATCATCCAAATACACCGCCAGAGCTTGGGTACAGAAGCTAGACACATATTACAATCTCAACCGGATGACCGAGACAGAGGCCATCAGTTTCGCAACATTACACTTGGAGGGTGAGGCACATGAGTGGTGGTATCATGGACTGGTGACATTAGGTCACAGTCACATAACCTCCTATAGGGAGTTTACAGATAGGCTCATGGATAGGTTTGACAGGAAGGATCCCGAGATACACTTCAGGGATCTATCCCAGTTGAGACAAACTAGCACAGTAGAGGCGTTCATTACAGAGTTTCAGCGGGTAGCTGTGGCAATAACAGATATATCAGAACCCAGGCTGATCATGATATTCATAGAAGGACTCACAGAGCCTTTAAGAGGATGGGTGAAGGCATACATGCCTCCTACTTTGCAGGATGCCATCCTTCACATTCGAGATCTGGCAGACTCAGTGCCAAAGACTAAAAATTTCTCCAAACCATTTGTGCCCCAAATGGATCAAGACAGGAAGCCATTCCAGAGAAAATGGAAGGGAAAGGAGAAGTTGGATGAGGAGACTAGGCAAGATCTTATGAGGAAGAAGATTTGCTTCAGTTGCAGAGATCCTTGGGTCCCAGGCAACAGGTGCATGGACAAGGGAGATATTCATTATATTGAGGTAGCAGTAGACAGTGTGGATAGTGAGGAGGAGGAGAAAGACAATGGATCCACTAGTTCAGAGGAGGAGTCAACACCAGCAGAGGAGCAGCTTCCCCATAGACCACCGACACCGGCAGGAGCCCATCCTCCAATAGTCCCACAACCGTCGAAGCAGGATAACAGGAGGAAACCAGCAAAGGGAGGAGTCATAGCGACCCTTTCTGGTGTTCCCATATATGATACCCTCTGTATTAGATCGATTATTCAGGGGCAATGGGCAATCGCCCTGATAGATGGTGGGGCCACCCACAACTTCATCGACGCTTCACTAGTATCGAGACGGGCACTTCAGACAAAGGAGTTTGAGGGGTTTGATGTTGCGGTAGCAGATGGCCACACAGTAGAGTGTCTAGACAAAATTCCAAACTTAGGGATGAAGTTAGGCAACTACACAGTGAGAGACACATTTTATGTGGTTGACCTATCAGACACATATGTGGTGTTAGGAGTTCGGTGGATGATTACCTAGGGAAAAATCACTACCAACTACCAAACCTTGGAAATGGGATTTAGAGATGAGGATGGGAAGAAGGTTGTTCTAAGAGGTATGTCGACAGGAGCACCCAGGACAGTTTCAGCCAAGAGGATGGAGAGGATATTTAGACATGGGGAGGTAGTATATGCCGCAGAATGCTTGATCACTACTCAAAAGGATTCAGAAGGTCGACAACAATACCACACAGAAATCAAGAATTTATTGGGACAACATCAACAGGTCTTTGAGGCAATCCCACCAGGGAGACCACCTGACAGGGGGTTTGAGCACACCATTGAGTTAGAGGAGGGGGCCAAACCTATGATCACCCCCCCCTATCGTCATCCTAGGAGGTTCAAGGATGAGATAGAGAAGGAAATCAAGGAATTGCTAGCAATGGGACACATCAGACAGAGCAGCAGCCCATTTGCTTCTTCAGTTGTCTTAGTTCTGAAGAAGGATGGCACCATGAGGATGTGCATTGATTACCGAGCCTTGAACAAGAAAACCATCAAAAATCGATACCCTATCCCACGCATTGACGAGTTGATGGATGAACTGCATGGGGCAGTTTTCTTCTCAAAAATTGATCTACACTCTGGATATCACTAGATCAGCATCCGAGAGCAGGACATAAAGAAGACGACATTTTGATGTCATTTTGGACACTTTGAGTTCCTGGTTATGCCATTTGGGCTAACCAATCCACCCGCTACATTCCAGTCTTGCATGAACCATATATTCAGGGATCAATTAAGGAAATCAGTCTTGGTTTTCTTCGATGACATCTTGATCTATAGCCAGTCATGGCAAGAGCATATGAGGCACCTGGATGAGGTATTGAGCATCATGAAGGCACAGTCATTATATGCCAAAGAGTTCAAGAGTGAGTTCGATATGACAGAGCTACTTTACATAGGCCACATCATCAGTGCACAGGGGGTACAGGTGCACCAAGAGAAGATCAGGGCCATTCTAGATTGGCCAATGCCCAAGAATGTGATAGAATTGAGGAGCTTCTTCAGGCTGTGCAACTATTATAGGCGGTTCGTCCGGGGTTTTTCTCAACTTGGAGCACCACTGATAGATCTTACCAAGCATGGGGCCTTCATATGGACTGAGAAATCACAGGAATCCTTTGATCACATGAAGGAAGTCATGAGCACTTGTCCAGTGTTGGCACTACCAGACTTCACCTTGCCATTTGTACTAGAGTGTGACGCATCCGGCGAAGGGATCGGTGCAGTTTTGATGAAGGGAGGACACCCCATTGTATTCGAGAGATGAAATCTTAGTCAACCTGAGAGGTTNGATGACATCTTGATCTATAGCTGGTCATGGAAAGAGCATATGAGGCACCTGGATGAGGTATTGAGCATCATGGAAGCACAATCATTATATGCCAAAGAGTCCAAGTGCGAGTTCAGTATGACAGAGCTGCTTTTCTTAGGCCACATCATGAGTGCACAGGGGGCACAGGTGCACCAAGAGAAGATCAGGGCCATTTTGGATTGGCCGACACCCAAGAACGTGATAGAATTAAGGAGCTTCTTCAGGCTGTGCAGCTATTACAGGCAGTTCGTCCGGGGTTTTTCTCATCTTGGAGCACCACTGATAGATATTACCAAGCATGGGGCCTTCATATGGACCGAGAAATCACATGAATCCTTTGATCACATAAAGGAAGTCATGGGTACTTGTCCAGTTTTGGCACTACCAGACTTCACCTTGCCATTTGTACTAGAGTGTGACGCATCCGGCGAAGGGATCGATGTAGTTTTGATGCAGGGAGGACACCCCATTGTATTCAAGAGCCGGAATCTTAGTCAACCTGAGAGGTTGTACTCCATTTATGACAAGGAAATGTTGGCAATCATGCATGCCTTGACCGAGTTCAGACAATATTTGGTGGGCAGTAAATTCGTGGTCAAGACCGATCCCAACAGTTTGAAGTATTTCCTTGAGGAGGAGGACCTCAGTGAGTGCCAACAAAAATGGGTGACGAAGGTACAGGTATTCGACTTTGACATAGAGTATGTCAAGGGGAAGAAGAACATTGTGGCCGATGCACTATCGAGGAGACATGTGACATGTTCTTTGATGGAGATTTCAGTAGATTGGAAATCCCACTTGTTAGTGGGATATTCCAAGAACAAGTTCGCTTGTGAGGTGATGGATGGGTAGATAAAGGATGACCGGTATAGGGTCGTTGACGATGTCATATTTTACAAGGATAGAGTCTACTTGGTGCCAGATTCAGGGCTTAAGAAGAAGATCCTCACC
>JASDQU010690027.1:0-38371 GCA_032191745.1 Picea mariana
TATATCCAATGGAATGACATCAAGCTCTACCTCATCTATAAAGTTTGCAGTAATGGAAAATATGAGTTTACACCTTCTTGTTACATGCAACTTTGCATTGTCACATATCCATCCTAAAGGGTATGGTTTTGGATGAGGTGTTGTCTCCAAGTTTAATTTCTTTACTGTATCTTCATATATGAGGTTTGTTTGTGAACCACTATCAAAAAGTGTGTCTATTTTGGTATGTTTTGAAATCTCCCTTATGTGGAAAAGATCTATTCTTTCTTTTTCATGTTTAGTTTCATTGATGGCAGAATTTGAATAACTAGTGATAGCAATGGATTCCTTACCTTTATATCCCATGGCTGTAATATTTGTCTCATCACCAAAATCTGAACCCAAATCATGTTGGGTAGTTGCAACAGTCTTTGGCTTCCCTTTGTTGTTGAAATTTTTGGGTCTCATCTCAAGATGAAGTTTCCAACAATGGTCTTCATCATGGCCATCCTTAGAACAATGCTTGCATGCCAATTTTTCTCCATCTTTCCTCACTAAATCATTCTTCTTTCCTTTTCCCTTGAATTTTCCCTTTCCTTTATCTCCATTAAAGAAAGGTTTATCGCTGCCCTCTTGAGGAACATTCTTTCCTCTTGCTTCTAAATGAGTAACCTGCACACATACTTCATCTAGATTTGTAAGGTTAAACATAAGTATGGTATGTCTCAAATAACTATGCAATCCTCTAATGTATTTGAGAAAAGTATCTTGTGAAGACAAATCTACACCCAAAACCAAAGCTCTTTTCCTAAACTCTTGAGTATAGTTTTGTACATTTTGCCCCTTAGCTTGTATAAAATTTTGCCAATCCATTATAGCTTTCTGCATGTATGCTAATGGATAAAATTGCCTTTTAATTGCAACAATAAAATCATTCCAAGAGGATAAAACTTAGCCATGTTTCTTCATGTCCTCTTGAGTTTTGTCTTCCCACCAAATTAGTGTTGCACCTTCCAATCTAAGAGAGGCAAGATGAACTTTGGTTTCATCATCTTGGATCCTTTGTATCCTACAATACACCTCTATTTGATGAACCCAATTTTCCAACCTATCTGCATTCACCTCTCCATTGTACATAGGAAATTCAAATTTAATATCAATCTTAAGTAAAGGAGTATGTGATATAGTTTCACCATGCTCCTTTGGAGAAATAGGAGTTGGTTCTGAAATAGTAGAGGAAGAAGAAGATGGAGGTGAAGGAGGTGGAGTGCCACCATTCCCTCCATTCCCCTTTGGAGTGTTTTCCTCATGGCCTCCATCATATTTTGGAGGATTAGAACTTTCACCCTACAATCTTTCATTCCTTTCATCAAATAACACTTTCACCATTTCAGCCATATCAAAGAATTTTTTCCTAAAAGTTTCCTCTTCTGAAGAAAGGTTCTCTTGACTCCCCATATGAGCCATTCTTGGTGAATGTCTCCTTGAACCCCGAGGTGAATGTGCAACTCTCCTTCTTGAGAGCTGAGAACTTGGCTCCACAAGATTTCCTTCTCCTCTTGTGAGATTCAACCTTGTAAGAATCAGAAAACAACACTTGCACAAACAACCAAACCCTCAAACCTATGCTCTGATACCAACTGATCTGTAATTGAAATGGGTTTGTTTTTCCTTAAAATTGCAAGTGTAAAAATGATATGTGTTTGGGTAATTGGATCAAGTTGCTAACACATAAGTTTTAATGAGTTTTTACTTAATTATGAGCAGCATATCAAAAATTTAAAAACCATCAATAATGAACACATAACACAACAAATGATAAAGGAGTTCACCCCTCTCTTGGGATACATCTCCTGGTCCAACTTCCCTTGGATCATTTTCATTATGATTAAAAATTTCTCTTATAGTGATCAAAATACAAAATAGATGGCTCCAATGCCTCCAGAACGTCCCAAAACCCCTAGCTGGGCTTTTTTGGCACCTAGTTTGGCCAAAAAACGAAGAAGTTACACCTCGTGGAAGTTTTCCCCTTCAAGCTTGTTGTACCTACTCGCCAAATTGCACCCATTGTCAGACTAACCCGACCTCTGTGTGTTTTTCGTGCCAAAACCCAACACACGCCATGATCCCATAAAATGAGAAAAAATATAGGACCGTTTGCGTCGGCCCCCAATATTCGACGGAGAACTTGGTCGTATGGCCCCATGTGGCCAACGACCTAACAGTTTGGCGCACCCATCGGCTAGATCCTCCCAGCTTGGCTCTGTTCATGTGGTATTGCAATGTGACCATAGGTTTAAAATCCAAGTGCAATGGTCCGCGTGTGCCAAGGGTAAAGGAAAGGTCACATGGTTTGTGTTAAGCACCAGGGGTTGGGGCTCAGCCCTGACCCTTTTCCTCTGCCAACCAAACAACAATGTAAATTCAAATAGATTTAAATACATTATATGGTTAAGTAACACCACGGGCGGGCTGGTAGCCCGGGCCCTGCCAAATCTTTAACGTGCCATCCGGAGGTCGGGGGTTTGACCCCCACGGACTTCACCCATTTTTCACACTAGAGGGGTGCCACGTGGCAGCTCACGACTGGGCCATATGGCACCATACAAATTTCCAACAAACATGACACATGTCACAACCTAATTCGTCCACATGTTTTCCAATGCCTGCCTAGTCATCATGCCAACGCATTTGCCACGTTACTGTACAGTCGTACGAACTGTACGGTCAACTCCCACGTCAACACTGTACAGACTGTATGGACTGCACAATCAACAAAATTTTTCCTGTTTGGAAAAATGAACAGAACACGATATCTCACTCATACGACATCCGTTTGAACCTATTCAAGTTGCATTGGGATCATGACGGTGAGGCTTACACACATGTCCATTTTGAAGTGATTCTGAGAACTTTGATTTTTGAGAAAAATTTGATCCCCTAGATCAAGGGCAGACTCATTCTCTCCATGTTGCACTATGATTAGTGTTGGAGGAATGGCCTAGTTAGGTGAATGGTCCAGGCTTAGAAATCAAGGTCAATTATTTTTCTATGCTTGAGAAGAATAGTCGAGATAGCCCATGGATGATGTTTTACCTGTTGAGGGCATATGGTCTTCCATATCTCACAGATGTGAGTGGAAGAATGGCCCAGATGACTCATTTTATATCATGATATTGTTTTATGCAGGTTGATATCAGATGATAAGATTGTTGTGGAGACTGTATGTCTCTCGAAAATAGATGTATGCTACTATGGTGGATGTGTTCCATTGGTTGTGACTATGCATTATTAATTAATTAGCCATGTGATACTTGGTGTGGTTGTGTACCACTGGATAGTAGTTGTGTACTACTCTGGATATAAACAATTGTGTTGTATTGAATGGCATTGTTCTGATTGCCATGAAGACTATCAGTAGTGTTGGAAATGATTAACGGCTATATGAATAGTCAGTGTGTTGGTGGAAATGCATTCTCCAAGAAGAAAATGGTCCAGGAAATTTATTCTTCTAGGATGTATGTATGGATTAGAAGAATAGTACTTGTAGCCCATGGTGTGGCTTCCAACATCTCTTGGAATAGTTATTCTTCTAGGTCATATGTCTAGATTAGAAGAATGGTTCTTGTATCACTTTGTGGAGTGAGTGACTTATCTAGCATCATGCCCGATTACTCAGATGGAGTATGGCTTTGAGAGATGATACAATTGATGTTATCAGATGATGCTGATATTGATGATGGTGCTCGTGATTTGATCATGAGATAGTCTGTGTGGCTATGATGATGCTACCAGTTGAATGGTATGTTTGTGCTCAAGACCATTACCTTTAAATACCTCCCTAGCTAGGAGGGAGTGTTGATATTATGGTAGTTGCAAGAGGTATTAAACCTCCATGTGTAACCCTGACAAGAATAGAATATTCCGGGAAGCAAGAAGAAACCCTAAAGCATTGAACATAACCCTAGAAGACAAGTCAGCTAAATAAATAATTAATATTGATCTTTTAGCCTCTAGAAAGAGAAGTTGACCCAGACAGCTATGGAAGATCAGTATAAATACAGTATGCCAGAGCTCATTTGGACACACACAGCTCGCAACTGCAGAAATATAGTGCGCACTGCAGAAATTTAGTTAGTGTGCAGGTATGGAGAGTAGCTGCAACTGCAACTACTACAAATTGTTTTTTCGGTTTTAGGCTTGGAGTTTCTCTTGTTTATGGTTTGTACTTTCTTCCTTGTGCGCTAGCTCTGGAGAGAGGTACACTACATTGATTGGCAATTAGGCCTAGGGTTTGCTTCCAGAATTATTCTCTGTCAAGGTTAAGGTGCTCGGGGGTGGCTTCGACCTATGGTTGGGTGAAAATATTGTTATATTTTCTATGGTTAAACAAACACACCAATCCCCTTAGCTGAGAACCAACTAAGCAACACTTGTAGGCACCAAGCTACTAGAGACATCAATCTCTTCAGTTGCTCCTCGATATGTCTCTCTTGCAAATCTCTCCCCTGTAAATTTTGGAAAAATAATGAAATAGTGAATAGATTAATACTATTTAAAGGAATTTGTGAAAAAGGTTTTGAGTGAATCACCATACCCTTCAAATTATGATCTTCTGAAGAATTGTGTTGTTCCAAAGTATTATGTTGCTCCATAGTGCTCCCCGATATGTCTCTCTTGCAAATCTCTCCTCTGTAATTTTTTGCAAAATAATGAAATAGTGAATATCTTCTTACTATCTAAAGGGCTTTATGAAATTAGACTTTCAAAAAATAAATTCTCGCTTATTTTTCAATTGTAAAAAAATAAAGTTGCGTTTTTTTTTTTTTAGTTTTTTGAAACAACGGTGCGTTTATTAATATAACACACATGTGTGTTTGTTTATACAAAGCATCAGTGTGCTAAATATTTTTGGAGCACTGATGTCATATAATTTTTATTTTTTTTGAAATGTTGAGAACCAATGCGGTTAGTAATTAAATGCCCCGGTGCTTTATATTGTTATAGATGCATTGATGTATTTTGTGTAAATAAGAGCACCGTTATTCTTTAAAATTTATTTGCATTTTTATTTGCACATAAATAGTATTTTCATATTGAATTGTCTTTTAGAATGCATCGACATGTCTTGAAGTACTTCATAATTTACATTTTCCGCTTAAAGTCGTCTTATTCTTAAAAACTAATTGTTGATTTTTCTCAAATGCAGGGAGAAAAGCTTATAATATCAAATGGTCAATTCTTCAAATTCTAGCCAGTACCATATTGCTCAAAGTCCATCTCAGATTTCTCCCTTTCCATCTCCAGTAAGTTCATATTTTATTTATATTTCGATTATCTAATTGTTTTTTTTTTAATCCATGTCAATTTGAATAAAAATGTATCCAAATTTGCAGGATCCTGATTCATAATCGATTTCAGATGCAAAAAATATTCCACTAGTTCAAAAACGTCAGCAGGAGCAACATATTGCAAGCAGTTGGTAGATGAAAATGAACAACCACTTTGCCCTACCAATTTTAATATGCCATCTTCCAGCCGCAATCCTGGGTCAACGATGGTAAAATTGTTTGGTATAAAGTAATTTGAACAAAGCAATTTCATTGTGCTTACTAATATCATCGATGTACTAATGTTCAATATTTTTGAAATTAGGATTTTGATGATGAGCGACCTACCTACCATCTTCCGTTGCACCTCACTACAATGTCAAATCAAGAGAAGGATGCAATAAGAGCAGAACTCAGAGAAGAAGCATACCAATAATGGTTGAATCAACCACCTATTCAATTTCCACTACGTCCAGATTCACCAACTAGGAATGACTACAACAATAGTAGTTCTTCACAAGTTGGCAGTGGAGTCAATCAAATAGATATTGGTATGAATGATTATTTACGGGATATGACTTCCATGGAGACAATGTTGTTAGATGCATTCCAGAACAATGAGCTAGGAGATGATCCTCATATCACTCATACCTTTTTCAAAATCTTGAAATATGCTTCCACTACCCCTCTCTTTGGACCTAGCCAGTCAAAGTCTACCCAATTGGGGACAACAATGTTACTATACAACTTGAAAGAAAATTTTGGCATGTTAAATGCATGTTTCTTGACAATATTGAGGTAACTGACCATCAAGTCCCTTGTATTTTGAGAAATCTTCACACAATCAACATTAAAAACGGTCAATTTTATGGATTTAAAATGACATTATAAATTTCTATTTCCCACTAATTGTAGGTTGTTCAAAGATAAGGCTTTTCTGAGTGATAATGTCTTTCCCGGTAGCTTCGAAGAGGCAAAGAAGATGTTGAAAATGTTGGGTGTTGAGTACATATCATATCATGCATGTACAAATGATTGTATTCTATATAGAGGAGAATATGTAGACAAATAGATATGTTTGAAATGTGGGCATGATAGGTACCATAAATAAAATAAAAAGGGTAAATCACACGGCCCCCCTCATAATATATTGAGGCACATGCCTATAATCTGAAGGATTCAAAGGCTCTTTCATTGCAAATAATTAGCCATGTTGCAGGGATGGCATGCCTTGCACATAAGTGAGTTAGGAGTTATGCGAATTCTAACAGATTTAATAGCCATGAAGTATATAGAGGATACATGGCCCGAAAAATTAAATGATGAAGTATGAATTCTACGGCTCAGCATAGCCATGGATGGCGTCAACCCATATTCCCTCCAAAACACCAACTATTATGTTTGGCCTCTATTAGTGATCAATAACAATATCCCCCCATGGTTGTCCATGGAGAATTAACATCTTATGTTGGATATTATAGTCCCTGGTAGAAGACAAGTGAAGAATATGGATGTCTACCTACAACCATTGGTAGATGAATTGAAGGAATTATGGGAGGGGATACATGTATACGATGTATCAAGACCCATCGCAACAGAGAGGATTTTTATGTTGTATGGCATATGTGCTTACACCACACATAATTATCTAGGCTTAGTATTTTGCTCTAGTAAATTACATGTTTATTTATTTATTTTATATAAGTAACAATATTTTTTGGCATATTCAATTCACTGCGATTATTCTTATCTTCAACGCTAACGTGATATGTATACATTAATAACTTTGTAGGTCTTGTAATGAAATGGTATCATGGATGTAAATGTTGTGGACCTTATCTGAAGGCTAGTTGGGCCAACCACCTACGAAAGCCAGTGTACGTATGCTCTGGGGTATTCCTCCCAGAACAACACCCTTACAGAAGAGCAACATCCGCTTTCAATGGTAAACCAGAGAGAACCCCAAGGCCTACAATAATGGCACCAACAAAATGTCTTAGAGCATATGAGAGAGATAAGGAGAAGGATATTACATAAATTTTCGATTCAAATGGAGATCCTATGTTCGATGATCTAGAATTCTTCGACACATGTGTTGATAAATTTCCCATTGGGATGAAAAGGGAATCTTTCTTTTATGAGCTCCCATATATAGAGCATCTTAAGATTGCCCACTTACTAGATCCCATGCATATATTTAAAAATGTTTAATCTTCTTTATGGAGGCATATATTATCAAAAGAAAGGGACACATTGGATGTTATGAGAGATATTATTCTTCAAAAACTAAAAATAAACATTCTCCAAGACAATAAAGTAGAGGAGAGGTTGGTCCCTTTTGGTCTTTCAAGGAAGGTGATGTACCATGGATTTTGAAGAAAGATGATCTTTCTTTGGAAAAGGAAGTTATATTGGGTGTGAAGGTGTCTTCTTTATATGGGTCTTCAGTATGACGCAACTTCACTGTGGAAGACCATTTGTCGAGGTTGAAATCACATGACCATTTGAACCTTCTAAGAGTATGTTTGTCAAAAAAATGATTTTATTATTTTTTTAAATTTTTATGCCATGGGATAAAACAAAATTAATTTTGTATGTGTTTACTTTGTAGTGTCATTATCCTCTGCTCATGCATGGGTGCGTGAACCATGACTTCCCCTAGGACCTATGAAGTACCATATCTAAATTATTTTCATTTGTATGTTGGATCACCTCAAAGGAGATTCATATGGCTAGCATTCCATGGTGGTGTCAAGATGTAGCTGAGATTGTTTATATGTTTGAGGAAGAACTTCCGACGAGTTTCATGGACTTGCAGGTTCATCTTCTAATTCACCTAGTAGATGAGGTTGAATTAGTCAGAGTGGTCTCCTATCACTGGATGTTCTTCTTAGAGAGGTACATGAAGAAATTGAAAAGATTTGTTCGATAAAGGGAAAAACTCAAGGGGTCTATGGCAGAGGGGTACATATCATATGAGTCTTTCTATTATGACAGTGAGTACATCAAGCAGATCTACAACACACCAGTTGTGGTGATTTGGGATTATGAAAGGGATGAAGACAAAAGAGGAGGGGAACTTCTCCAAATGAATGGGAAAAGACGCTTGATAAAGAGTAAGTGACTTATCATTTGTCAAATTTATACACAGTAACTATTCAAATTGAACTTCATAATATATATTTTGGTCTCATACGTACTATATGTCGGTTTGATTTCATGAATATATACATCATAAAATTCAAAAATTGATGCCATCAATAAATTCATTCTTTAAAATTCGGAGGAAACATAGTCATGGGTCGCAATGTACGAACAAAAGAGGAGGAAATGGGACAGTGACATGAAAGAATTCAGATGGTTGAATGGTAGAAGCATGTCTTATCCCAATCATTTAAAATAAAGTATTCCAATGATATGCCCCAATAGTTTGGTTGCTGACCAAGTCAGAGAGAAATACGATGCATCCAGTTGTTACCCGCATGCTGAAGATGATGCACTAAACATAGGGATTGGGTGAAAAAACTCGGTAATAATCTCTTTGTGTACATTTTTAACTTCATAATGCATCCTTAAATCTCTTATGGAAATTTTAAGATTTGCATTATATCTCCTTGCTTGAGCATTTGAGTTATGGATATTTTAAACCATGAATGAGTTATTTAATTATTTTTTTTAATTTTATACATATGCAACGACATATAATTTTATAGTTGGCAAGATGCTTAGATATTGAATGGTAATATTTTAATTTACATGGGTTCTTATTTATCCTAATAATCTATGTTGATATAAGAAGTAATAATATGGTTGTTGTGCATGTTTAATAGTACAACCTTTTTGATGATATGCTAACATGATTCAAAAACTGAGTTTATGTTCATGTATTTTGTAGATTTAAAAGTAAGCTTATATAAAAATGTGGTTCATAATTTAAAAATTAAATTTCTAACATGTTTTTAAAGAACATATTAATGTGATACCAGTTTAAAAACTAATAACTAAGCTTATAATGACATTAATGTGAAGATTTTGAAATAGAATTGTTAGATTGTGAAGATTTAGAAAGATCATTTACTAAAAATAAACATCATGATGATAACCATCTAACAAACATAAACATAATCTAACATACACATTTAAATTCGCTAACATAATCTAATTATATATACCTCTAAAACATATAAATGTCATTAATTAGCTAGCACACAAATCTAATAATCTAACAGGGCATCATCATTGTGATCACATCTAACAAAACACAAGCATTATCTAACATCATCAACACACGCATTTAACAAGCATCATTTAACATACACATCTATCAAGCACATTTAACAAACATATCTAACATGACCTAACAATGTACACAAAAAAATCAACATACAAATTAATTACATACATCATCGTGATCAACATGAAAAATGCACATTGATGAACATTGTTATAACATACACATCTATCAAGCACATTTAACAAACATATCTAACATGAATTTAAAATATACACATCAACATCAACATATAAATTAAGTACATCAACATGAACACAAAATATGCACCATATATATATATATATATATATATATATATATATAATGAACAAGTCAAATAATTGTTATAACATATCTGGTCCAGCCGATGTGATAATCATATCTACAATATTTGTGGAGGCCTAGTCTATTGTAGAATATGATAGATCATTAGGAGGAAGTGGAAGATCACGTAGTTGAGGAATAGGTGTTGCCTACTCATTTGTGTGAGGAGGAGGAGGAAGATGTGAAGAAGGATTACGACCACCCTCATCAGTCGATGGGGTATTGGATGAACGCGTATTGGAGGAAGAGTGTGTATCATCGAAAACCCTCCTCCTTGCTAGTAGCCTAGTAGCTCTGACTATATGACACATAAGAGGCATCATATCACGCAACATCTCCATACAAAGCTACAAGAGCATAGGATATGCCATGATGTCTCGTATTAGCACAAGGTAGACTCCCACCTCAACCAAAAGTACGCATAGTCGGTCACCCAACTCCAAACTGAATCTAGTATCCGGTCTATGGTGCATGTCGTCAGGTATCTACATCCGAGGACCCTAACCCGTCACGACCTCGGGAATATCCTCATCTACATCTGGTGGGAGAAGAGGCACGTCCCTGATGAATGTGCCAATATCTACAAAATATATAGTATGCAACAATAATTAGACAAATTAATTAAACAGTTTAATAAATAAGTTAAAGAACGTGTTAGAATTAATTTTATTCTAATTAAGTAAGACAATAAAATGAAACTAGATTAATTTAGAAAAAACAATAATAGTACCTCTAGCATCTGGTAGCCCCAATGCATCAGTGGAAATCCTAGCCGAAAACTCCGGTTGGCCCTTCTTGGGCATCATCTCACCCCACATGTGCATCCACACCTAAGACATTGGCCTAGAAGGATAACGTAAAAAGGTAGGCCTCGTCTCCGAAAACCTCTCAAAAAATAAACAAAACAACTCTGAAGAAAAAGGGAAGTTCTCCCTACGATGTATCATAGCACAACATCTATCTATAGCTATACAAAACTGTTGCAAAAAAATGGCAGACCATCTAATACATCATGGCCTATGTACCAAAGAATCAACATAATAGAAAAGAGCACAACTAATATGTTTCCCATCACTGGGAAAGTGTGCAATGGTCATCACTAACAATGAAAGACACCTAACCTCATCTTCACCGAAATACGTGATCCGTACCTATCCACCAGACACCTGAAAATTAGATGGAGATAGTACATCAACTGCAATATATCTCTGAGAGTACATGAGCTTACTCCGTGTTGCAACACCAACTGAGACATTAGGGAACTGGGGAAAATCCTCCCCTCTCCTAGATAGCCCAGTGATAAAGTATATATCCTCCTCAGTGGGTTGGTACCACTGATCAGGACTGACACTGAAAGTCTGTCAATGGGTATCCCATCGACGGATCAGCTACAACAAGAACCCAGAGTGACCCTTTAGGGATGTAGCCTCCTCATAGTACTTAAGGAGGCATACATTCCTCAAGAGGACTTGGGTCGTTGTAGTAATAGGGCGAGGGTAAAAATCCCTCTCCCTCTCCATCACCTCCCAATCCAGTACAATGTTGTATAGATCAACCCTTTGCTCCTGCTGCTCTCTCCGCTGATGTCTCTACATAATTAACATAAAAAATACATCAGCCTCATACATAAAACATAAAACAAATTTAGTAAATGAGAAATTTATTTATAAATATGGAAAAATAACTTTCTTCAAAAAATAAGTAAATTTCATCACCGTTGTGCCCAAAAACTAGTCAAGCACCGCCCGCGATGCATATATTACTTGTGAGCACTGTCTATGGTGTGCACATGTAACATAACGTACAGTATAAAATTTGTTATATTATTTTATGCGGTGCGTTGTATAACCTTACCGCACCGGTGCGTTAAGGTTAACTGACGCACTACCTAAAATAATAGAAAATTAAAATCCTAAATTACCATAAAACCATTTTTTAAAACTTTGTTACTTCGGTGCATAGCCCTTCCCGACATGCACTGGTGCATTACAGGAAAGAAGACACATCACACCAATAATTTTTTAAAAGTTGATAATTACGGTACTTTGGCATTAAGGATCTAATTTTTTATGGCAGTGCGTTGGGTAATCATTAACACATCGATGCATAAGATTACCAATGCACCACACAAAATAATATATCTGATTTATGTGGTGCATCGTTTAACATAACGCCCCAATGCGTTAACGTTATTTCGACACAGCGTGAAAAATCAACTACATTATTTTAGGCGGTGTTGTTGATGTTTGAGAAGCATCGGAAAGACATTCTACTAGATTAATAATTAATAATATGATTAATAATTATTAAACAATATTATTAATGTCATAATATATTTATATAAGGTATAAATATATATCATAAATAAGTAGTTATTTATGATGAGTGTTCCATATATATATATTTATTATCCAAGGGATGCATCCTTTGATGGATTGTCACTATATGTTCTATATATATGGAACACTCATCATTGTAATAAAAACATTCATATACAATATCATCTCTTATGAAAAATCAACATGGTATCGGAGTGGGACCAGGCCTAACTCCCTCATAAGAGGGCCTGGAAAAATAAGAGTGAATAGATAATGTTATGATAAGGAGCATGGAGGCCACTCCAACATATATGGAACTGACGACTGCCATGCATTCCCAAAATCTGTTCCATTGCGGCTATCACTATAGTTCTTCATTGAAAGACTGGGACCGACCACCTCCATCCCTTCTATTTTAACACATTCAGCACATACATTGATCAAGATTGAGGTTGTGGCCAATGGGGAGATCTTAAATAACATGCTTTTCAGCTTCTGAATACTTTCCGTTCATGCTAAATGTGATAAAACACCATTGATAAAGGGTTTTGGAAATGTTACGAATATAGGGTTTAGGGCTTAAGCAATCATGGGATTCTTGTATGCTTATAAATATCTTTGAGAGATTTTGTGTACAGGTCTTGCAACGTTGGAAAGAGCGGAGGATCCAATTGGCTTTGGAGGGTGTGAAGGTTCAGGATTTTAGGAATAGCATGGGAAAAAAAAACTTCAAAGCTATGGATTTTTCATGTCGGAGGAATCATAAGATACTAGGAGTCTGGAAACTCTAGAAGCATCCTTTCTTTGTGTTTCTAATTAGAATTGATTATGTTGAAGGTGTGTCAGGAATACAATGGATGCATGCAAAGGTAGTTGTTGAAATCGAACATGTCTTGGTGTTCTTACCAAAATGATAGCAATTGACATCAAACTGTATAGGGTTGTGTGCTAGTAATTGTTTCTACGTGTGGCGACGTGGATAGTTTATATTAGAGAAAACTATGAGGATTGGAACCGATTACTTGAAATTTTAGTGTTAAGTTTCCTCCATTTTTTGAGCTATCTTTAGTGACGTGACCTTGTTCTATCCTAATTATTTTCATTTGGAGTATTGTTGTCTTGGGAGAATACATAGGGTAAGAGAATACTTTAATTTCAAGAAACTAGCAGATGGTATTATTGAGACATGGAAAGCTTAGGAAAGACTATTATGCCATGTTGCCCGGACCGAGGCTTGTGAGAATCTTAACATCACTCCAGATTTCCTAGATATTGCGGGACGTAAAAGGGAACATGCAGGAATGGGTTATACTATTCAATATGAGGACTTATCATGAGTTTCCGATCGAGATGGATATTTTTATGATGTATCGAGGAAGCTGTGGTGTTGAATATCATAGGATTTTTAGCACAAGTTACACATATATATAATTACACACAGTGATGGGTTAATCCTAGTTTCGATGCATTCGACTTGTATCGAATTTCAAGGTTGTGAGAAATGATAAATTTATATCTTAATTCAATGTTGCGGACAATATAAAACTTTGAAGGAATGTTTTATATGTCCTTTCCCTTGGAGAATGAGAATGTTGTGCATTGCTTGCACATAGGAATGGGTATTCTCAACATCATTGAGAATTGTTAGCTCATCGAAGATAGTCGATTGCTTGTGAATTGACTTTGTATATTTGAAGTTCTTTGTGCTTTTACGAATGGGAGGATGATAATGGAATTGGCTATTCTAACTGTTGTCGTTGTGTTGAGCCTTACTCACTTTATGTTTTGGACAAATTACCGTGGAAATTATTTTTCCATAGAGATGTTCTTGTTATTGTTCTAGGAAGGTTACCATGGATACCTGGTTAGTAGATTGTAGTGATTCTAGGCACATGAAAGTTTACCGATATTATTATACTATATCACACTCATGCATCTTCTTCATGGAGACCAAGGATGAGGTCTTCATCAGACTCTAAGAGTTAAAGGCTAAGGTAGAGAACCTAACAGAAAAGAAGATCAAGATCAAAACAAGTATTTGGTGAGGAGTGATCAAGATGGACATAAGAAGTAGTGACAAAACTCTCTGTAGTTGAGATCACATGAAGCTTGTGTCAATGTGTTGATGTGGTGGTTACCATGATGTTGTGTACTTTGGAAAATTGAAATATTGTCACAGAGTCACAGAGGGAGCAACCAATGAGGCATACTGGACAAGAAGGGTTTTCAGTGACAGAGGGACTTGGCCTCTGAGTTCGATATGAAGGACCTTGGTTTGATGTACTATTACTTGGGACTAGAGGTATGGAAAAAGTCAGGTTAAATCTCCCTAGATCAAGGGAAGTATGTGGTGGAAATCCCAAAGAGGTTCGGGATGTTGGATTGCAAGGAAATGGCTACACCTATGGTATCAAATATGAAGTTGTTGCAGGATATGAATTCAGAGACTATGGATGTTACCTTATATAGGAAGATGGTGGGTTCATTGATGTACTAGATGAGAATGAAACCAGATATATGTTTTGAACACCCTAAGACAATATATGGAGAAACTGAGGCAGGTTCATTTGGTCACATGAAAACATGTGATGAGGTACCTTAAGGGTACATTGGATTATGGTCTCAGGTATGTGACAGACCATGAGTTTGGGTTATATGGATAGTCAGATTCAGATTGGGCTGGCAGTTTTCCTGATCGAAAGAGTACTTCGTCATATTTCTTCAGTCTAGGCTCTAGTATGGTTTCGTGGAGTAGCATGAAGTAGTTATGTGTAGCACTCAGTATGGCTGAGGCAGAGTATGTGGTAGCATGTGCAACAAGTTGCAAAGCAATGCGGATTTGGAAATTTCTTACTAGAATATTCAATATTGAGATGGAGGTGACCTGTATCTTGTGCGACAACCAAAGTTGTATAAAGTTGTCAAGAGAACCCAATGTTTCATGATAATTCGAAGCATATAGAAATTAGGTATCACTATATGGTGGAGAAGGGATAAATGAGGCTCCAATATGGTGTAGAAAGGATCAGTGAGGTTCCAATATGTGGCTACCGATGAGAAGGTTGCGGATGTGCTGACAAAGTCATTGACAAGGATAAAGTTCAAGTACTTCAGGGACAAGCTTGATGTAGTCCCTCTTCAGAGGGAGTGATGGATTCAGATGTTATCACAGGGTAGTGGATTTCATGATGACATATTGTAGCCATTGGAGAGCTACCCAACGACCCTAGATGCATGTTGAAGAGATGAGGTACAGATGTTATCGCAGGGTACTAGATGGAATGCATAAGATATCCAAGTTTTCTGTGGGAAATTGGATAGTCTCATGATGACATGTTGTAGCTATTGGAGAGCTACCCACCAGCCTTGGATGCATGCTGTGAAGTCACAAGGGTGCATGCGATGAGGTACAAATGCATTGCAAGGTAGCATATGTCCTAGGGACATGTTGTAGTTATTTGAGAGCTACCCACATGCCTTGGATGCATAGGCTATGAAGTCACATGGGTGCACATGAAGAGGTACAGATGCATTGAAGGGTAGTGGATGTCCTGGGGACATTTTTTAGTTATTTGAGAACTACCCATAGGCCTTGGATGCATTGGATGTGAACTCACAAGGGTACACATGATGAGGTACAGATGCATTCCTAGGTAGTGGATGTCATGGTAACATGTTGAAGCTATTTGAGAGCTACCCACAAGTAATATTCAAAGGTAATATTCAGAGGTAATCTTGGCATAATGTAGAATGTATCCCTCGCTGAGAGGGAGTGTTGATGTTTGGGAAGCATTCAAAATACATTCTACTAGATTAATAATTAATAATATGATTATTAATTATTAAACAATATTATTAATGTCATAATATATTTATATAAGGTATAAATATATATCATAAATAAATAGTTATTTATGATGAGTGTTCCATATATATATTTATTATCCAAGGGATGCATCCTTTCATGGATGGTCACTATATGTTCTACATATATGGAACACTCATCATTGCAATAAAAACATTCATATACAATATCATCTCTTATGAAAAATCAACAAGTGCATCGGTAAAATTACGCACCGGCGTGTAGAGTTTACAAACGCATCGTCGAAAACCCACAGTGTGAACCGAATGACTCAAACGCATCGCGCAAAGAAATAATAATTTAAAAACAATGGAAATTAACAAAATTTTGAATTTTAAACTGCTAAAATTTTAAGTTATAAAGAAATAAAGACATTACCTGGACATTTCCTCATCGAGGAGGCATGGTTGCCACGTAGTCCCAAAAACCAAATTTTCCCACCGTTTGGTGAAATTCGAAAGCCATGGACTGAGAAATGGACGGAAGGAAGGAAAGCAAGGGAAGCATCGATGACAAGGTGCTTCAAAGAGGAAAATTTTTCACCGGTGCTTGAGAGTTGTACAACACCGAAAAGGGTAAAAATGAATTTTACGACTGGTATTTTTTTTTATTTAATCATGTTACGGTGCGCTTGATTATTAGACGCATCGGTGTGCTAGTATTTAAGTAGTGAACCAGAGTAGATATTGTTTTGAAATAACTCTACCATGGTGTGCCATTTTTTAGAGAAACGGTGTGCACCGGTGCGTCAGTATTTAAGTAGCACACCAAAGGATTTTTTTTTTTAAATAACCCTACCACTGTGCGCCATTTTTTAGAGCATTGGTGCATCCATAGTAGAAAATGCACTAGTGAATTATGTATTTATAAAAGCACCATAAAAAAACATTCACTAAAATCTCCTCTCACTCGCCTCTGTTAGTTCCCTCCACTATAAACGGATTTTTGGGATATTTTTATAAGGGCTTTCGCCAAAACCTCCACTAGAGGGTGTTTTCCTTGTAGTGAATGCACTAGGCCTAGAAGACCCTAACCTTTCTATGTGGCATGAGTGTAATGCCATGTGTTATCCCCATTTTATGGGATAACTAAGGAGATTATGTCTCGAGACCCTCAGGTTGCAGATATGGAGTGTCAAGAGACTACATGACCAACAATATCCATTTGCATATATGGAGACCCTTCTCACCACCACAAAGGTCATAGATTTTCAGATGGCATCCACCACACCAGATGGATTCTGGAAGGCACTAAGCCTTTCTCCATGAGGTACAAGTCAGGTATTATCATAAGTGGCATTTCAATATTTGAGGCATTTGAGCATGTTGTATCTTAAACTGCTTTAGATTTCATGACATATGCTTGGACATTATGACTTTTTCCCTGTTTCACCTTGGTGGTTGACATTGTTCCCTAGTAAGTGGTCTTCCTCGGGAATGGGTTTGCTACTAGGAACTCCCTTGAAGAGCCATCGTACATCTACCGACCATAATTACCACTTTTCATCACTTAAACCCCCCATTTCCTTATCTCTTGGGATCTTAGGGTATATTGACCCAAGAAGGTGTTGTCCCTCATTCTATGGGAAGAAGGGGATGAAGGCCTAGAGGGATTTTTCTTGGGTAAAAGGTAAAATCCTATATATGAACCTTCCATATGCTTCGCCCAAGGATCCCCCAAGAAAAAAATCAAATGCTTATTTGTAAGAACATGGGGACCCACAAGAATAAATAATAAGATACCTAGGGGGTTAGTTGAAGGATATGAGGCCTCATCACAAGCTGACCTATCATGATCATGGGTATATAGAGGTATGAAATTACCATCATTTGGCCACCAAGCCAGGTTTGTGGTTGTCAGTTGCACAATTGAGAGAAAGGGGGTCTCATCATGATCCAATCTTCTCATTTCTGTAAATTATCTGTGAATGACACTGTCATCTTCTGGACACCACACTAAGACAATGGCCTTCAACTCATCCCTAAAAAATGAAAGAAACAAAGAATGGAAAAATTATGGTCTTAGAAAAATTGCATTGCAAATGAAGGTGCCACACACCCTCTACAAAGGAACCCATGAATGAGACACTACAATCCATTGTATGTCATGAACCCCATGCCCATTGAGTCTTGATCCTTAACTGCTTCATCCAATTTACATGGCTTAGAGAGGGATCTCTTGGAAACAGTCCTTGACCTAGGGCAAGATCTACCCAATAAGACACCTCATCAACCCTCCCATATCCAAGCTTGGAAAGTCGCATAATGTATTTAAGCACTTACTTGTTTGATAGGGTAATATTTGATGCACATGCTTAGGTGGCTCATTTATTGACTTGATTTACTCATCATGATATTTTGACTTGATATCCTTGGAGGTCATACTCATTTGTCTTTGCAGGATGCAGTTGGTGGAAAATTTTGGAGGAACAAGCCTAGTTTGGGCTTCCATGGGGCTTGAATCCCACAAGTTGGATGCCAAGGGACACCAAGCCATTGTAGTGGCTCTCAGTTGCACAACTAAGAGAAAGGGGGTCTCATCACGAGCCAACCTTCTCATTTCCGCAAATTATTTGTGAGTGACACTACCATATTCTGGACACCACGCTAGGATAGTGGCCTTCAATTCATCCCTAAAAAATGAAAGAAATAAAGAATGGAAAAACAATGGGCTTGGAAAAATTTCATTGCAAACGAAGGTGACGCACACCCTCTACAAAGGCACCCATGAATGAGACACTACAACCCCTTGTATGTCATGAACTCCATGCCCATTGAGTCTTGATCCTTAACCACTTCATCCACTTTACATTGCTTGGGGAGGGATATCTTGCAAACACTCCTTGACCTAGGGAAATATCTACCCAATAAGACACCTCATCAACCCTCCCATATCTAAGATTGGAAAGTCACATAATGTCTTTGAGCACTTACTTGTTTGACAGAGTAATCTTTGATGCACATGCTTAGGTGGCTCATTTATTGACTTGATTTACTCATCATGATATTTTGACTTAAGATCCTTGGAGGGCCTGTTCATTTGTCTTTGCAGGACCTAGTTGGTGAATAGTTTTGGAGGAACAAGCCTACCTTGGGCTTCCATGGGTCTTGAATCCCACAGGTTGGATTCCAAGGGTTCGCATGCTGGATGAGAGAGACGTACCTTCGAAGGCCTAGAATAAATTGTTGACGACATGACCTAGCCCTCACATGCCAAACGTTTTTCCTAGGAGAGGCAAAATGCCACCTATGGAGGCATGGCGTCATCTAGGAGGGCTAGGGTTTAGTGGTGAGATTGTTATTCATTGACACAAGGACATTTTGAGGAGAATGAGGCTTTGACCATGAAAAAATTACTTAGATGATTGACATGTGGCTTTGGGAATCCTAACTACACTTCTCCAACACCAAAGACTTGCTCCTAGTGTCAAAATGTCCCCTAAAGGGGTGACGCCACCTTGAGTTAGGGTTTATTTGTGTAAAAGTAAATTTTAAGTGAATTGTTTAATATTATTTGTGTAAAGGGGAAATATTAGGGTTGTTTACCCCTAGTCTTGTGGTTTACCCTAAAATTATGTGGACAAACTATTTTGGTGACATTTTGTATAAATAGAGATCATAATATCTCATTTTATAACATAAATCTCCCATTTGGAGAAGTATTGGACTAAAGTTTTCTCTATGTTTGGGTAGTTCTCTCTCTTGTTCTCTTGTTTATGGCTATCTCTTTGGTTATTGGTTGATGGAAGTGATGCACTTGCCTTGGAAGGCTCTTCTTTGTTATTGTGGTGGTTTGTCTTAGCTATTTTCCTTGAATTGGTAAGCTTTTTTACATTGTGTTATCATTTGTTATTCAAGTCAAGGTTATTTGCTAGAGATAGGTGGGAAGTATAAGGGAATACACCCCCACCTTAGTATCCATCATCTTATGCTTATATGTTATTGATTTAACAAGGGTTTTCTAAGAGAAGTATAAGGGCATACACCCTCTTAGCCTAAACCCTAGCTAGAGATACTTGCCTTGGTGAGTAAGAGGATTTACACCCCAAAGGAGGTAGTACCTATAGCTCTTTATTTTCTTCACTCCATTAACCCAATTATTAAAGAAACTAGTCATTTACTTGTTGCATTGGAGAAATAAATTGTTGCCTCAGTAAACATGAAAATTTCAAGTTTTAAAGCAATCTCTCTGGGAAAGTGTTCATTGAGACTTTGGCCCCCTTGCCTCATTAAGACGTCCCCTTTCAACCACAACTTCTTTCTATTGTTACAAAACTAACCTACAACCATTAGGGCTACAAAAAAATAACCTTCTAACGCTTAATAACTCCTAAACTAACCCTAATATTTAGCCCTAACTTTACCCTAACTCTCTACTAAGCCTAGCACACCTATTGGGCTAGTTAGAGGTGGTTTCTAGTGGCTATTTTTTGTTGTTTTTAATCTTGATTTTCTATAGCCATAAGAATGATAATATCACTGCAACAACCTTTTGTTTCAGACTTGATTTTTGTGCTAAATTTATTGGTTAATCATTGGTGAGTTGAGCTAGCTTTCACTAGCTTGCGTCTTGTTTATTTTATCATATGATTAGCACTTATATTTCATCATTTTATATCTTCATTGAGCTGATATATATCATTTAATTTTACTGCAATTAGGGACAACACGCTTAAATTTCTTGTCCAACTAACATATTACATTATATTCTTGGTTTTCCTTGTGTCTCAGACATATATTCACACTTGGCAGGTCACTCAACTCATTTGGAAACCCTTGCAACCTTCCCAAGACTCTTTTCCAAGCTCCTCATACTATATAGAATTGACCTCTAGGAACATTCATTCATACTTATCATTTTCCATCTCATTTCTCCCTAGGTTCACCAAGATTCCCCCCTTGAGGTGACTACCTCACCTCTAAAGTGACGGGGACACCTTCCTAAGGTGATAGTGGGTAGGTTCCCTCTTATTTGTCACCTTTTAGTTGTTGGGTCGAGATTTTCCTAACCTACAACTTGTAGGATAACATTTTGGCATTGTTGACGGGGAGGATTTTGAATCCTCTTCGTGCCCTAATGACACTTTGGCAAGATTCCCTCCCAAATCCTCTTTCCCTTAGCTTGCCTGGCAGGTCCATTGAAGAACATTCCCTTTTCCACCCTTGACAAGTTTCCCTTCAAGCTTGTTTGGAGACTCCACCTTCCACGTATCCATCTTTCCCTTTCCCCCCCTTTCCCTCCTCTGGTGAGACTTGATCTCAAATGGCGAATCCATTGAGGTGTCTTTTCAGTCAATAAAATTATGGCACCATGGGATGAACCCTCATCTAGAACTTTTCGTGACTTGACGATGGAATTTTTAGAGATGGAAAAGGAAAAGGATGCTAATAAATATGCTACAGAAATGATAATTTGCATAAGAGAGTTGTTTCCTCCCCTTAACGATGAAGAAGTGATCGAAGAACACACATATGAAGAAAGTCATCAAGAAGAGAACAAGATGAGTTGTGATCCCTTCGAAGATCTTGATGATACTTTATTCCATGAATTTGGAAGTGAAGAAGTATTGGATGAAACCTTGGACATTATAGATCCTCTTGAAGAAAAGTGAGCAAAGAACTATGCACTAAGGATCAAGCCTCTTATGATGAAGAGGCGATGTATGGGCGTGTCCATTAGAAGAAAGAAGAATTATGATACAGCACAACATATTGAGGCACCAATATATTTTCTCCCGCTTGATGAAGGCGAGGTTTTCCAATCTTGATCTCCTCTTGCACATGATGTTAAAGAAGAGATCAATCTCAATGATGAAAAATTTGAAGATCCAGTTGAAGACGTCCATGCCTCTACTCCTCCTACATATGAAGACGAAGATATGCTCTTTTTCAGTCATACTGATAGTCTTATGAAAGAAACCTTCGACATGGTTGATGAACACGTAGAAATTTTCATATAGACTGGAAAACACAGTTGGGATTTTGGTTGTCTCATTTTTGATAGAGACCCCATTTACGATGTTGAGGGTAGCCTTCAAGAAAATGGATTTGAGTTGTCATCTTCAAAGGAATATTTTTCATGCACTTGGGAGCCCTGATGATGACATGATTACATATTTTTTCGACTCTCAGCCACCTTCGTCCTCAATTGTAGAGCTATACCAGGACATGGCCACCTCAGAGCGATTAGAGGCTCACCCTACAAAGAGGAAGTACTTTCATATTGAGGATTTCAACAAGGATTCAAAGATGAAGAAGGCACACTTTTCTCATTCTAGACCTGATCCTGTCCCTTATCTCATCTCCTCTTATCATGGAAATCATGAGGTCTTCTTGGGACCTCTCATATCTTCTCAGTCTTTAGGAAGAAATGATCATGAAGATGAGCCTTCGTCTACATATGATAACCCCCTTCAGAGATGGATTGACTGAGTTTGTGGATATCACTTCAGGTAGGATTCCTTGGATGATTAGAGTTGCGAATATTTTTTCCAGAAGAATTTCCTCCCTCCCACCGATCTCCATGAATTTTACCTCATGATCGATTATATGTGTATTTATACTCATGATTATTATGTGCTTGATTTATCTTTGTTGTATTACATGATTAAGCACATGGGGAGATAATTTGATGAGATGATCAGATGGTTTCACTGGTTGTACGACTACACCTGACACTACCCATCACCTGATCTTGCTTGTCCAACTAACATATTTCATTATATGCTTGGTTTTCCTTGTGTCTCGGGAAAGTATTCACACCCGAGAGGTCACTCAACTCATTTGGAAACCCTTGCAACTTTCATAATACTATTTTTCAAGCTCCTCATAACATATAAAATTGACCTTTAGGGACATCCATTCATACTTATTATTTTCCATCTCATTTCACCCTAGGGTCACCGAGATCCCCCCCTTGAGGTGACTACCTCACCTCTAAAGTTGCGGGGACACCTGCCTAAGGTGACAGTGGGTAGTTTCTCTCTTAGTTGTCTCCTTTTGGCGGTTGGGTTGGGATTTAACATAGTTACTGACTTAATGAGAATTGTGACCTCAAAACGAGAACTATGGCCCAAAAAACCCATATTTTTGCATAAAAAACATCAAAATCAACCCCCAAATAAAAAAGTGGTGCTACTGGTAGCACTATTTTTTTAACCAAGGTCAAAATTACAATTTTTTTCAAACATGGCCTTCAAAACTCAGACATTAGCTCAGAAAAACCTTAAAGTCAGTACCTAAAACAAATATGTTTTTGATTTTTTTTTCTTTTCAAAACGTTAAAATTTGAGATCATTTGAAATCGTATTTTTATCACTTAGTGCCATTAAAACCAATCAACCATCATATTGAAAAGTACTGCTACTGGTAGCACATATTCTAAAATTGGGGTATGAAAATGACACATTTTTATAATGTGGTAAAAGAACTCATCATTACTGTAAATAAAATCATAAAATCAACCCTTAAATGTTTACTTTTTAAATATTATTATCACACAAAGCACAAGGTAATACATAATGCCATGAAAATATCACAATATACTTTAAAAATTCAACGTCACTTTTTAATAAATTTTTTACTTATAATAATAAAAAAGTAAATACAAGTTACATTGAATGAAACATAAATAATTTCTTAAAAGTATTGTTATATTGTCCATATTCAAAACATATGAGATAATAAATTTTATTATATTATCCATAATAAAAAAAATATCATTCATAAAACATAACAAAAGATTCATAACTTCATGTAAGATCATATGTAAGTTCAATGCTCATTTCTAGCTACCATACACACATCATATGGATAAAAAATGCATAAAATGTTTCATACACTTATTCAGATTGACTCATGGTTTTTAAAATACCATCAGAGTATACATTGTCTTCAGATGAATGATTGGATGAAGATGTAGATGATCCATACTCTTCTCTATTATCGATGAATGAACCATCTGACTCTACATGCATGCCCAACATTTCAGATGTCAAATGTCTTTTAGATCTACGAACAGGTTCAACAGACTCCCATCTTGCATTTATTTCTTGTGGAAACAACCTCTTGATAAAATCTGTTGTCTTGGAGCGAAGAATTCCTCTCTTTGTCAAATTGAAGTAAAAAAAAAGTATGTCAACATCATCTAATTTCAAGAGGCCAGTGTGACGACGAGTTGTATTTTGACCCTTTCTTTTTCTCTTTCTATTGACATGTTTCTCAACCACCATTTATGGATTGTACACACCATTGAATGGGTGTGTACTTGTTGCATACCAATTCACTTCAATTGCAATAACATCATCATTTTCTTTATCAATCTTTATAACATTTCCAATCCATAATGAATAACCATGTGGATCTTCAGTGGATAAAACTGCAATCATGCTACCCTCAATATCTTGTATTGAACCCCTGTAAAGGTCTTCCATGGATTCACGTTGTGCACATGAAATTCACAAACCAATATACATTTCTCTTTCCTCTACTTGTGTAAACTCAATAGCACCTTGAGATTCTTGTTGAACTTCAACAATGTTTGTTTCTTCAGATTCTTTTGGCATATTTTGTGGCCAATGAAATGGAGTCCTCAACATTGTATATTCATTTGTTGAGCTTGAAATTATGTCACTTTGACTATTGAAAAAGACTCCCACCAAATAAAATAAACAACATCAAAGTACTCATGTGTATCCTTAATGGGATTTTTTATTTCTTCCAGGCATTCAAAATAATCTACATCTCTATTATGCCTCCGTGCATTATGGATTTCAACAACTGATTCTAAAAATAATAACTTTGATGCAAATATTGGACGATCTGGAATGAAATTCAAAAATGATAAACCTGATGAAGGCCCCCATTCTATAGTAGTTGAATACTTCTTTCCCCATATAAGTGTTTTCCCATCAATGTTTTTGAAACAAAATTGATGTTGGAAGATAATGTCATTAAGCTGCTTAATACATTTTTCTTCATGATGTGATCCCTGAATAAATCTTCGCATGTCAACAGTTTCTGGAATGCATGCATGAAAAGAAGGCTCTAGAATGTATGCTTTCTTAATACATTCAATCAATGATTGTAGACTTCCAACATTTTTCCTCTTCACTATTACTAAAAAACGTCTGAGCATTTGATCAATATGATCATGAGTGTGTCCAACAAGAAGGAAACCAACTTTCACCTTTTGAAATATTCCCATTTCAACAAGCATGCTTAGATATCCAAACACAATTTGATTTTTATTTTCACAACTAGTTTTGTCCAATTGTAGATAGAGAACTTGAGGAAGATTTCCAGACCAGTGAGTGAGCACATGATGAATTACGGTGATGGTCAGATTTGCATCATTATGAATATTTGGAGCTGTGAAGTAAACCCCTGGACACATTTTTCCATTGAAAACCATACAACCAACCAAGTGAAACTGAATGAAATTCTCTTCCTGTAAATTTTTTGGTGTACGGACAAAATGTGGTAGAAGTGTTTTCTTCTGGTCCATGCCATCAATTATCATACCTAAATATTTGTTTGGAGCATCATAAAACTTCTTCCGATGTTTGTACAACTTTTGTCTTTCACTTGATTGTTGATTCCAATGTTCTAGAAGTGCTTTGACTATGGAATCTACACATGACATAAAATTAAAATATTCATAGTTGATAACTATTCAATTTAAAAAAAAACAAAATAGTAAATACATACCTCTTTCTGCCCCTTAAGATTTATCTATTCTTGATTTAAGAGTAGCACATATACTACAAATACCCATCCTTGACTTCTTAGGAATACAAACATTGTTGAATTGTTTCTTTCATATTCTTGTAAACTATGCATATGTAATAAAATTACCATTTCCTTCAACATATCCTTTGTACAAGTTGTAGATTTCCCTCCTTGAGAAATTATCCAGAATATGTATTGTGTCTCTATCTAGCATACACTCTCCATGTTTGGAAAATAAATCATGCATCCATAACAATGTAGTGTTTGTGAAAGGCCCACTCTATCATCCATGATGTACCTTTGAATAAAATTATGGATATTTTTCCAACCTTGTCTGGATTCTTGATAGACGAAGATTACCAATTGAGTGAATTTTTTTGAAATATTTTCTGCAAAGTAAAATATTTCCAATGCAATAATCATATCCTGTATTGATGGATATCATGCATCTCATCAAATATGAATTTTGCATGCTCTTATTCATTGAAAAATATGTCTTCCTTTTATTCAAGGAATACAAGTAGTCAATCATTCTTTTCAAACAATTCTTTTGACAACATTCACTTGAAATCAATTCACTTATGGAAATTGATTTAGTAAGAAATTATTTCCTAGACCTTGTATAACTAGAATGATTTAGATTGATATAAAAAGGTCTAATCTTGGTCCTAGACACAATGTTTCTTTGCAATGTCTCCACTATTTCATCATCCTCATTAGAAGGATTTTCCTTATCACCCAAGGAGTATCAAGAAAAACATTGTTAGGAGACTGAACTAGAGAATCTCGATCACCTTGATTTGTTGCAGCTGAATGATTGAGAACATCATCATCAACATAATCATTTGGAGGAAAATCATCATCAACATTATGTCCACAATTGACATAATCATTTTCATTGCTTTCAAAATCCCCACTTGAGTGAAAATTTTCACCATCTTTCTTAGTGCCTTGAAAACCTTCATCAGTATCTTGAAAATCCTCACTTGGAGGAAAATCAACATCAACATTGTTTCTTTTTAACTTATCACTCGGGAAAGAGTGTCCACCAATGGTGTAATCATCTTCACTACTTTGAAAATCGCCACTTGAGAGATATTCTTCATCATCCTCATTACTGGCTGGCAAATCCTCACTTGGAGGAAAATTTTCATTATCCTCATCGATACCTTGAAAATCCTCACTTGGAGGGAAATCCTCAGCACCAACATTACTTCTTTTAAATTCCTCATTCGAGAAAGAATGTCCAACATTGCCATAATCGTCATCATTACTTTTAAAATCCTCACTTGGAGGGAATTATTCATCATTCTCATTCGTGCCTTGAAAATCCTCACTTGGAGGAAACTCTTCATTAGTACCTTCAAAATCCTCACTGGGAGGAAATTCATCATCACCAACATTGTTGTCTTTAAATTTCCCACTCGGGAAAAGTGTCCACCATTGTCATAATCATCTTCACTACTTTTAAAATTTCCACTTGAGGGAATTTCTCCATCATTTTCATTGGTGCCTTGGAAATATTCATCAGTACCTTGAAACTCCTCACTTGGAGGAACATTTTCATCCCAATCATTTAAACGTTGATCATAGTCTCCACTTTGACCTACATTTTGATTACTTTCATTACTATTAAACTGTTGACTAGATTTATCACCATCATGTCGGTTTTTTCTTGGATTAGTGACTCCAGGGTGTAGAGGACATCTTCAGCTTTCCATTCATAAATTTTTAATCAAAAAATTCATCAAGAAAGGCCTTTATGAGCTACCCAAGTTCTTTTGAGTTATGGTTGATTGATAAAGGTGTCAAAGCATTTCTTATGCCAAATTAGGAACATATCCCTCCAATCCTTTGACATTTATAAAGGTGTCAAGGTATTTCATATCCTATCTTCCAAATCTGAGATGTACAATCTATATGTAAGAGTGTATAATGAGAAACTAATTTAGTAGAGTATTATAGTATTATAGTTTCAAATTGTGAAGGGACACTTGAATAAGGTCAAGCCATAAAGTTCTAAGAAAGTTGCATGTGTTGTTCACATCATACTCAAAATGATTGGGTTTTTTTAGTTAAGGAGAACCAAAAGGGCCAAAAGATATATTCTTTTGTGTAGAAAACATGCAAGGGTGGATCTCGTTTGAATGTTTGTGTTGACTAGTTCGGGAGACACAAAGTCACCCATCCCAGCAGTCCAAAAGGAATTTTCATAGATCCATGCACTGCGATAGATTACACCATAATTCTACAAAAATTGTTGCATATTCATATTGTGTCTGTGAATGGAATTGATAAGAAATCTTCTACAGGGGTTTCAGCTAGATACTTTGCAAAATGTAGAAATGATACCTCGACATTACTTTAGAAAGATCATGATATGGTAGCTAAGGAAAACAAGCATAAACATAGTATTAAGCTTGTAGTATATCTTTCAAAAGTAATTGCAAAGAAGCTAATGGTTATCTATAGAAGGATGGATATGGGATATCTAGATAAAGTACTTCTACTATCTCTGGAAGATGGTGTCAATGTTCTTTCCTTTTGTGATTTACATTGTGATATTAGCATAAAATGTGATTCACTAGATATTTCTATTAGTAGGTTTAAGGGATGATCCTGTAGATATTCCAGTTGATATTCTTGTTGATATCCAGTTCAGAATCATGATCATCCTCAATGTTGACCTTATGCTTGTCACTGAATTGGCCTTGAACAACCAACAAAAGGATGTAGCATGTGGGGAGTTTATTGGTAGCAAGGTTCTAGAAGCATGCCATCAATAGGGTGATTTATTATGAGATTATTGCAAGGTTTTTTGTGATGAAATAAGCATTGCTTGAGGCCTATTCCCAGTGGCAGCAATACACACTCCTAGAGCTATTATTTCACATTTTTTACTCATGGCAGGGTACAACCTTCAAGGAGAAGCTGGCTGTTTTTATCACAAAAACAAGGGTGATACTTGGAGATAATGAAACAATAGAGAGGGTGAAATATTCAAGCATGCTTTATGTTGTAATGGGCAATAGAAGGGGCACCACCCTTTAGGTTATTTTTGGATTTGATTTATGTAATAGAAAGATCCCACTCAAAGGGATCTGATAACTGACATCCAACACAATTCACTAGTGGTTAGTGGTGCACTTTGCTAGGATTTCAATAGTCCTTCAAATTTATCATCACTACTATCTAGTATGATACCATTTTTTGTTGACATGGAGTTTTGTGCCCTGTCTGTCCACTTCCAATGTCATAAGGCATCATAATAATGAGATCATTGACAAACACAACCTCTGATTCTTGCAACGTTGTCTAGAGGATGGACAAATTATATTTATTTTTCCAAATATGTAGAATGAGTATATTACAGTTTAATGAATACATTTTCCTATTATTATATATGGTTTTATACTTTATAAAAAATTCACCAAGACTTTATAAGGTTTTATAATTCAATGAAAGATTTGCCAAGATTTTATAATTCAGGGAAAGATTCGCCAATATTTTACAAGATTATATAATTGACTAAAAGTTTCGCTAAAAAATTATATATACATATTATATTATTGATAAAATAGCCTTCAATTTTTCCTATGTATCATGGGGATTCACCCATTTATTATGTATATAAATTTAGAGGGGGTTCTTAAAATCACCCCTGGATAGAAGGAACAAGTTTGTATGTATTAATTAGTTGAACAGTACAAAAATTTGAAGTGTGGGCCTCGAATTCAACGCATTGGCCCATGTGACCTTGACTTTTGTGCTTAGGGAGGTTGCATGTGACCCTACCTTTGTTTTTACCTCTTAGAAAAGTGAGTCCCTAGACCTTTATTTCTATCCCCGAGGTGCATTTTGTGGAAAGTGGGAGGCACCTAATTTGTTTTTTAATTTATTTATGATAGAGCAATGAGTTTATGGATGTGATTGGTTGTTCGTGTGATAGATATCTGGTTAATATAACTAAGGTAAATTGGTAAAAGTTATGATTTTTTTAAAGTTTTTATTTATGATTAAATTTTAAAATTGAAAAAAAATTATGAAGTATTTGAGAAGAAACTATTAATTTGTTTGGATTTTTTTTCTAATAAAATTAGGAAGATTTGTCAAATATGATTTGATTGGTTGATGAAATTAGGTAGTTAATATATTTTTATTAGTGTCTCATAGTGACATGTTAGTGGTTGTGTTTGCCATTATATATGTTGTTAAAGGAAAACACATCTATATTAACTTCCTAATTTATGAATTAGGTAGTTGGTTTATATCTACAAGTGTAACACCCGTGCCAATTTAGCAGCCTTTTGAACAAAGTTGTTGAGGAAGTGAAAATGGTCATTTTTTTCACTCTAGATTAACTTCAACTTCTGAATGATGTAATAGATGGCATAACTGCCTTAATATATCGATCACACACGTTGTCGTTATAAAACCAGAGTGTTACAACAAGACAAGGAAAGACATGATCAATCACGCATGTTACCGCTATAAAACCAGAGTGTTACAACAAGACAGGGAAAGGCAGGAAAAAAAGATGGATGGAAAATCTTGACCAAAACTATTGCTTCTATTGCTATCGCATGGGTAATAACCTTCTATTGTGAGAAAACTAATTCTTCTCCAAAGCTAACTCATGCAATACTTCATCGATAACCTCTCTGTCTCTGGCATTACTTACTCAAAAATAGAGGTTCCTTTGAGGTCTTTCATCATCTGTCGAATGCCAATAAAAGTTGGCCATATGTTGATCAACAATGGATCATTCATATCCCTCCACGTATCCTATCCTTCATCAACTCCAAGTGGCGGTGGCTTCTTCATCCCTACCCTTTGTTTCCAGTCCCTATTCATTTTTTATTGCGCTGGGTTGCGTCGCACCACCCCCTGGCTCTTAAAGCCCTTGCTCCCTCGTTACATACCTTACCAATGCCATCGTTACATTCCTTACCAATGCCATTATAGGTCCCTCTTCAAACAGTTCTAGGATGTTATGAAGTTTATAAAATATGTGTAGTGGTATTTTCGGTGGCCCTGTGTGCGAGATCAGTGGTGGGTAGAAGCAGAGAGATCAAAGCTTCGAGCCCAGGCAACACTCGCGGCTCATGGTGCAGATGGGGACCATGAGGCAGAAGGTTATGAAGGCTATAAAATGTGGAGGAGGGTTTAAGCTGAGAATGGTGAAGGACAACCCTGGGGAGGTTTCTTTTCTTAGGGAAGACTCTGTTGTGGTTGTAGTGGAGGAGAGGGCCCCGAGCGCGACACTGTCGGTGTGGAAGAAGAATATTATGATGGGGGAGAGATGCCAACTCCCCAAATTCAGAGGCCTCATTCTCTACGATGAGTAGGGGAATGACCTTCCCATGCCAAGAAGAAAAGTGATTTTCGTTAGTTTCCTAATCTGATGTTAAAGATGTACGGTTTTGCTGTGTGTTTCGATCTCTACACAATTTAGCGGGGTGTAGTGAAGGATTTCTTTTCCTTCTGTTTTGGGTATCTTTCTTCTTTATTGTGTTTGATTTGTGTATATTAGATTGACACTAATGTCTGTCATCTTATTTATTTATCATATTTGTTGTGAGATAGCGTTTATTGTTACAATATGCAGAGCAAGGGATTATGTTGTATTTTATCAAATTTTAGAATTAGGATTTTAAAATTAGGAAAACAAGGAACTCTAAAGGAGGTGAAGGGAATGACGAACTATGTGGTGTTTATTCTTTCATTCTTTTTCCAGGCGAATTATTTTTTATTTTCATATCTTTTGATCTGTTATTTCTTGCAAATTTTTAATGCCTGTTGTATTCCACAGATCAACTAGCACACATAGAACCAAATCAGCATGCACAGAACTTTGACACCACAGAATGACAAGCATACAAAGAAACAAACTAACATGCACAATTTTTTGACATAGGGGTTGATAGGGAAGAAAACCCCCAACCTGGTAAAAAACATCACTCTCTTAAAGACCATTGTATTCCTGTGTCTTAAATGATATAATTTCATATTTGATATGCGGTACCATTTTTTCATTACCTATTCAGAGAGGACATTTGAGGGCGTGGGATAGGGAGCATTCAAACCACCCCTCTTCTCGATGCCTTTTCGGAATGAAATTCTCCTTGAATCTGGCTGCCAAAATTGCAACTCCAAAATCTTCCATCTCATCAACTCTAAATTGCAATCTAGGGGTATTAGGCCATCTCCAAATTGACCTAGATCGACGAAATTGTATTTGACCAATTGACCACTGCAATTTCAACAATTCTGGTTAGCTGGTTTTTGAAGAAGTAGGCAGTTACCGGAATTTTTTGGAGAAGTAGCCCATTACCGTATTTAACTAAAGTATCTCCTTGTTTTCATTTTGTTAGCATTATGATAATCAATTTAGGACCAACATTTCTATATTAGGTTTCTTAATTTCGAATAAGTGGTGTCAGCTTTGGAAATATTCATGTTGTTATGTCTTGCTTTCATCGTGAACACTTCTTTTTCTATGCTGGTGAAGGTTTTCTCTGTCGCTTCTTTCAAAACCAAAATGTGTGTTCATTGATTTAGTGAATATAATATAATATTATTTAAACTATAACATCATTTTAATCATATAGCAATTTTGATAAACGATTATGTAAGCGTTGTTATAAAGAACATGCTATTTAGATGCATCACTCGTTGATCGTGCAAGTGATATGCAATTTTTTAAAAATAGATACAACATAAATGGGCAAAGCTTAGGCTCTGTTGTTGTATGTGAATGTGTATATTAATTGTATTTAAGGATTTATCAATTATTTTATTATTAAATAGCATAGTTTAAACCTTCGATTTTTTGACATTTTAAGATCACTTTCACCTAAAATCAGACCAAAAATTGTTGGAACTCTAGATTTGAATGATTGAGTCTATATAATTCAAGTGCTTTGAGGGTTTTTCAGGGTGTTGAATCCATTTATGCATTTAAAAATGCAATTTAAACAATAGAAATGGTGATTTCACCTAGATTTATTTAGCCAAGTTTCAACAAAAAAGTTCAAAAAGTCCAATGTTTAGACAATCCCTTATTAAATTAGTAAGTCTTAAGTTAAATATAACTTTTTATTATAATGTGACTTAAATAGTTAATAAGTCTTAAGTTAAATATAAATTTGTATTATAATACGACTTAAATAGTTTGGAATGCAATTTCCAGGTGTTATAACTTTTCAGTCCAATACCTTATTAAAGTAAAAAATAATTTATTAAAAAAAATATAAAAATTTCTATAATATAAAATAGAAAAAATCCAAACCCCACCTTATTAAAGTAAAAAATAAGTTATTAAAAACCCACCTTATTAAAGTAAAAAATACTTTATTTAAAACCCCACCTTATTAAAGTAAAAAATACTTTATTAAAAAAAAACATAAAATTTTCTACAATATGAAAATAATGAAATCATTTTCACATTGAGATGGAAAAAGTCCAAACCCCATGTAATATACATGCCAACCCCATGTAATATACATTCCCCTCACATAGGTGATGTAAGTAAATATTACATGCCAAATCCCATGTAATATACATGCCCCTCACATAGGTGATGTAAGTAAATAAGTGTGGTTAACAATGTATTTTTTTTGTGACTATGTTAATTGGATCAACATTTATGTGCATGTTAACTTCGAAAGTGGGTGGTAAGTGTGTAGGTTATGTATGTGGGTTAGGTGTGACTTACTTATATATTATTAATAATGTATATGAGACATATATATAAGTAATGTATCATATGTGACATATTTAAGAAATACTTTTAAGGGTGGGTGTAAGTTAATGATGGTCTCTTATGAAACGTTAGTGGTAATATAAATCTGGAAAAACAACAATCTGTTAACTTGGAGGGATTATTCAAGGTACTTTTACAATGAATTGGATTATGGTGTAAGAAGATGAAATGTAAGAAATTGATTTACAAAATATAAGATATATGTTTTTGTTCGTGCAAGTGTTGAGTTACATTCCAAAAACTTGTATACTTGTAGAGAACCCGTTTTGATTACCTTAATATCCTTAATGGTCATATGTACATTTCAAAGTCATTCCCACACCAAGATCTCAACCATATTCTCTCACGAGGACAACCGACACTTGAATATGGTTTATGTTTAACTTTTAATTGATATTATTTGGAAACAAAAACATTATTTCTCCTTGAAAAATCTTTTCTATACATTTAAAAATCAAATATAGCAATTATTAACTCTTTGCTAGATCATTTTAATACATTATTCATAAACCCTATTCAATAAATTCTCTATTAATTTTCCATAAATCATCCAACAAATTTCTCTTTTAAAAACAAAGTATAGTTGATTCACTTACGCGTTCACTTTCCCTGCTTTAGGGGTATGCTAGTTTAAGTTCAATAGGACTTAACACAATATGTGCTGCATCGTCCACTGAAAGCATTGTAGATGGTGGACACAACGACTTCTTGTTGAAATATCTGAACCGCACTGAGCGGCAAAATCGATTTGAAGTACAACCAGGGTGCCTCCACGTGGAGTTTTTGGCATTTCTACACATAACTATAGCCAGGGATTTCAGGGCTTCCGACTTGGCTTCTTCTCTCACACTTTCAACAGCAACATTCAAATCTGTGCAGCGGACATATTAGAGTAGAAAAAGCACGGACGGTTGCACTCTCGCCTACTGCAACATTGAATTCGACTGTCTCTTCTTCAGATCTGTGCCTCCTCTATCTTGGCATCCAGTCCCACCTTCACGCAACAGAAATTTGCGATGAGTGAACCCGATGTGAAGACAACTCTTCAATTAAAATGCATGGTTTGTTGGCCATATGATCCGACATTCTCTCACACTCAATAATATTGGACCGTGACATTATCAGATTCTGTGTATGGGTAAGTTTATGGTTTTGCCATTCTTTGCGTTCGTCTGGATATATGAAGAGCAGTTCGATCCACTTTTCCAGATTCATCGATTCCACAAATATCGACAATCATTCCTTGATGGGGTTCGAACACGCGCTCCATGCACGATAGGAAAAGAGGTGTTTTTGTTTTTACTCAACGATTTGAGTGGTAAAGTCTACGGAGGTATACATACCCTACCCCCTCTGGATTTGAACTTGTGACCTCTTGGGAGGAAACACATGTTCTTAACCATTAGGCCCACTCAAGTTGTATCTTATATTCATTTTTTCTGGTATTTCAAACTTAAACACTAGAAAGTGGAAGGTATAAGGGTGAATATGTTAAGTGGTGAATGCTAAATAGATGGATGTATTATTTGAAGTCTTTATTGTGGTTATTAGCATGATTGATATTTGAAGACAACTCATGAGAATTTTATGTGGTTATGTTTTTTTTTTTTTTAGCAAATAAATTTGTAAGATAATTTATGATGAGACGTGATTATCATTGTAGTTCACTTATTGTAATCTATCACAAGAATGATACTTTAATCAAAGAAGATCATTTTTTGGTGGTGTTATGTCCTAGATCCGCCCAAAATTGAATAAGGGGATCATAGGTACACTTGTACTTGTGTAGTATGCTGTGGTGAATTTTTCATGGAGGCTTATATTGTTTATTGTCTAATTTTGACATAAACACAATTATAATTTTAACATTTAACGCAACACACACAAGCTCAAACACAATCAAGCATAAGTAATCCAACAACTACAACAATATCAAATTCTCAACAACAATTCTTCATCAAATCATTGAAACAATAGACAAATCGAGCTTGCAATCAAAGAACAACAGGACGTGACTCGGACTCAAGCCACCATCAAATTTGAAGATCAATTCAATTTCCGAATCGACAATAATTGTAACTTACAAATAGTCCTTTTGTAAGTTTGCTTGCCTTTTTGAAATCAAGTGAAGTTGAATTTGTAATTTTCCGGTGCATTCTCGGTTGAACCCGACACCCAGGACTTGATTAAGTCATTGATATTATGAGTTCATATTGAAATAGTTGAATCAAAATTGGAAATAGTTATGTGATTGAATTTGTAATTGATTTTTCCAAACGAGACCTACATGAAATGGAATAACAAGGTCTTTATCATCAAACATATTATCGCAAACTTGGGTGCATTTTTTGTGGTATCTGACACCCTCATCTTGCTAGAAACAAATTCAAACGAGCGTGCAACACATCCTTATGTGTAATAAACTCTACTGTCACATTTTAATATGGTATCAGAGCGAGACTAGGCTTGACTCCTTCATGGGAGGGCCCATGATCATGAAGAGAGTGGAGAGCAGATTCTTAATTTGCGTGTAATAATACTCTACTCTCTCATTTTAATATGGTATCAGAGTAAGGTTCAAGTGAGTGAATTTAAGCAAGAAAATTTCAAGCGAGCGAGTGCAAGCGAGCGTGAGTGAGAGAATAATAAGAACTGGGTAAAGGAGGAAAGCATTTACAAAATGAATCTCAATAAATCAATGAGTTGCAAGAGTACAACCATGAATTACAAGATCAAATTGATATGAAAGATAAATTGATTGAAACACTTGAGTTGAAGTTAATTCAAAACCACAACATAATTGATCGCATAGTTAATACAATACAATCAACAAATGATCTTCAAGATGAACTAGAAATGAATGATCAATTGATTGATGCACTTCAGATAAATTTAAGAGAAAAGTAGAATCAAATTGATGACATGGTTGATGCAACATCTATAGAAAATCAAAAAGTTTATGCAAGTTGTGACACAGGGTATCTACTACAGAAGATTGATGCAACATGTGCTATAGATGAGCTTATCCAAATGGTTGATGCAACATTTAATACAAACGAGTTTATACAACATGTTGATGCAACTTGTGACACACAAGACATAATGCAGATGGTTGATGCTACTTGTGATACAAAAAACTTAATAGATGATGCACAAGACACAAAAGATGTGGAATCTTCCAAAGATGAGTCCCAAAAAGATGCACAGAATGACAACAACAACAACAAAATGTGAAGAAGGAAAAGAAGAAAGTCAAAATGATCTTTCTAAAATGTTTGTCAGATCTTGGGAAGAATTATCATTCAACAAAGATCGACATGGCATAGGATATGACAAAAGAAACAATTTTCATATCCCAGATTAATCTAAACCAATTCAATTTGCGCGTGTAGGATTTCTTAAAGAAGTGAAGAATATTACTAATAAGTGCCAACATTGTCATAGAGTTGGTCACTTGGAGATACAATGTTTTGATCTCCATCCTTGTCTTCATTGTGGAAAGAAAAATCACCTCTCAAAAAAATGACACAGAAGAAAAAGGTTAAGCAAACAATTAATTATGAATGGATAACTTCATGGAAATTAAATCAACAAGTAAAGAAACTACATTAGTCTTACCATCTAGTCAAGACAGAGGTAAAACCATAGTTTCATGGAGAAATGACAACAGTAAAAAAACTTTCAAACAACTATATGTTCTTTCAAATTAAGTCCAAAGTGGTTTCTTTATGGAATAGATTTTAAGCATGGCCCTCATGGGATGAGATAACACGTGGTTGTTTCCACATGCCCACTTTGTGCTATATACAAATGGAATAAGTATGGTACTCTCTTGAGCCTAGAGGGGGGGAGTACCATGATGTAACTCTTTTGCACCTTAAGGGGGGAGGGGGGGAGTTCAAAAATCCAGTGAAGATGGTGTTAGAAAAACAGGACCGCGGAACAATAAAATAAAACAAATGTGGAAACAAAACACAGAAGATACACAATACAAGAGAGACATAGATTTATGTGGTTTACCCAGTGTGGGCTACGTCCACCAGAGAAGATGCCAGGTCCTTCCTTTATTATTATCCAACAAATGAAGAGATACAACCTACAACAAAACCCGTTGTAACTTCCTCTTCTTTCTCTCACAGTCTCCTCTCTCAGAATACAATACTCGCCATAATGCATAGCCACAATACATTTCCCTCATAACAGAGGGTTTCCTTCTAGGGCAAAAAACCCTAACATAATTTCTACCGTTAGATCTGCGACCTTATAATGAACAGTCCAGATTTACAATGAAATTACAATATACATTTACAAGGCAATTTTTTCTTCGGGGGCCCGCTTGCCCCCGAACCCCTTAGCCAGGGCGATAGGCCCCCCGGACCCCACAGAGGGGGTACCCCCCCTTTGCACTCCCCAACGTGGAAGAGTGTACATACTTCTGGGGTGTAAAGTCTTCATGGGGTATAAACAAGGCTGAAAGCAAGGACCTCTGAATCAAGAACATAATCGGGCTCCACAACCAACAATCTCCCACTTGGAGACTAATCTCAACAACTCCACTGTTGTTGTATATGCTGGACTCTGAACCTTCTTGGACCTGGAAACTTTCTCATCTTCATCTTCATTCTTGAACACCAACTGAAACTGAGCAGAAACTCAGTTTCTCTCTGGTTACTCCCTTTGTTAACATGTTTGCAGGATTCTGGCTAGTGTGTATCTTTTCCAACTTCAAATTTCCATCTTCCAAGGTGGATCGTATGAAGTGGTACCTCAACTGTATATGCTTAGTCTT
>JASDQU010690028.1:9348-22852 GCA_032191745.1 Picea mariana
ATGGTGTATTGTGGTGTATTGGTGTAACTCTTATACTATTGTTCATTGCTCATTGGATATAATTGAATGGTTTAAGTATAAGTTGAAAAAGGTTTTAAATTGTACTTGATATTGATTCACCCCCCTCTCAGTATCAACAATTGGTATTAGAGTGGGTTACCTTCAGTACAGTTTAACCCCTAGAAGGAAGATCCTAAGAAGAAATGGAAGAAAAAATTCCAAATGGGATTCCACCATTTGATGGAAGAAATTTTGAATACTGGAGTAATAGAATGGAAACTTACTTGAAATCTCTTGGGGTAGATGTTTGGTTCTCAGTTGATTTAGGATACAATGTTTTGAAGAAACCAAAGATTGCAGCTCAGAAGGAAGCAAAAAGGAACAACAAATTGGCATTAGATACCATCCTGGATGGATTGACAGATTCAGTGAAATCTAAGGTGGGATCCTGTGCATCATCAAAAGAGATTTGAGACAAGCTACAATACCTTTATGTAAGCGAAGAAGCAGAAGAAGAAGAAGAAGTTGAAGAAAATTACAACATCTCGAATTTCAAAGAAGAAAATAGAGGTCAGTTATTTTTCTTCAATTGTGAAGGAGTAGGTCATTTTGAATTTGAATGTCCTCATCCAAGGATTGAAATAAATGACATTGAAGAAGAAAATTCCAATGAAAAGATGAAAATCATGAAGAAAAAATTATTCAACAAGAAGATGAGAATCTTAAAAAATTGAAGCATGTTGAGATTGAAAATAACAAGCTCAAAGACGCGCAAAGAAAACTAAGAAGTGAATTGGGTAGTTGTGAAAAGACAATTGTAAGCTTGAAGAAACAATTAGAATACTTTGAGAAACTAAGAGAAGAAACCATTTCCTTTAAAACTCTACTCGAAGAAGAAACAATATTAGGAGAAGTAAGGAATGTCCAAATGATGAAGAAAGAAGAAGATTGTGAGAAACTTGAACAAGAAGTTGTCTCATTGAGGAAGAGCTTAAGAAACTCTCAAGTGCCAAAAGACTTAACACATCTTGGATGCATGGGTGAAACTTCATACAAAGAAGATGCAAATACCAACAAGAAGGTTGAAGAAAGAGGTACACAGACAGTTGATGAGAAGTGGACTAGGATACCAGAAAGAATGAATGATTACAAAAGAGAGGAATATGAAAGAAGAAATCCTACCGTTGGGAATCAAAGAAGCTTTAATCAATATGAAGGAAACTACAAAAGAATAGATCATGAACCCAGATGGACTACATCACAAAGAAGCCCACTTACTCCAAGTTATCAAAATTTCTTTCTTGGTCATTGTTATACTTGCAAAAATTTTGGACATAAGGTAATTAATTGCAGAATCAATGAAAGGAACACATACGCAAGAAACATGAATGGTGTAAATAGAAGATATGGAAATAATCGTGGATTTTTCAACAAAAGTTATAATTCATTTTCCCCATTGATGGACAAAAATATTGCATGCTACAAATGTAATTATCTTGGTCACAAAGCATGAGATTGTAGATATATGAATGAAGATGTCCCTATGCCAACCACAGTATGGAGAAGAAAAGATATTCCAAACAATGAAGATTGTCAAATAGCATTGGCTGCTGAAGAATGTAAAGAAAAAGATGAATGGTACATAGACAATGGATGTTATTCACACATGATCGGGGATGAAGACAAATTCATCAGCTGGAAGAGAAAGGGTGGAAATGTTGCATTTGGAGATGAATCATCTACCAAAATACTTGGAGAAGGTGTAGTAGAACTTGGAACAAAAAATGTAAAAGCAAAGAATGTCCTATTGGTTGAATACTTGAAGCATAATATACTCAATGTTAGTAAAATGTGTGATCAAGGATACACTCTTATGTTTGACTCCCAAAAATGTAAAATCAGAGAAAATAACTCAGGAAGATTGGTTGAAACTGCAACAAGAAGACCGAACAACATATACATCCTAGAAATGAAGAAGAGAGAGAAGACAAAAGCCACACAAAATGATTCCAAGGAATAAAAATTCCCAAAGACCAAAAATAAGGATGAAGTATTATTGAGTGCCATATGTTCAGGGGGAGAAGCCCCAAAGAAAAGAGTTACCTTTTTCCATTAAACTCAGGGGGAGAAGCCCTACCCTTTTCCATTGATGTCAAAGGGGGAGAGAAATTGAGATCATGATGATAGGGGGAGCATGAGTGTTGCCATCAATGACAAAGGGGGAGATTGTTGGAATATTGGTTGTTGTCATTGATGTCAACCCTAGTCATGGGTTTTGGACCGCAAGATTGATAAAGGTATTTGGACATGAAGGAAAATGCACATGTAGATACAAGACCCATGGATAGATAGTATACATCATGTTGTTTCTAGTGGTATGTGGCATGTCATGTGGATCCTTATGGTTGAGGAGAAATGAATTTTTGAATATGACAAAGTGAATTGAAGAAGGAAGTACATGTAGACCCTGAAGATAATTAAAGAAAAGAATTACAAAATAAGAAATTATCAGGTCGGCCCTAATGTCAAAAGGAAGTGACATAAATGGTATAAATAAATATCATTATACATTCATTTGATACACAAGTCGAATTTGAGAGGAAATCAGAAGTAAAGAAGGTCGGATTTCAAGGGAGGATGAAGTCTTTTGGTGATGTGTTCTAAGGTATGTTATTTTCAGGTCATCTTACGATTTTTGCTATAATTTTTTTTATAGAAAGATTTAGATAGTGAAATTGTTATGGTATTGAGAAGACATATCAAGGTACCTGTGGTAAAAATTTCATCTCTTGATTCGGTATAATTATGGATATACACTCTGTGGAAGATAGGGTTTGTGACCAGTCCTGAAGCTAGTCAGTAAACAAGTGTTCCGGGTAAAATAGTCATAACTTCTTCATCAAGAATCCAAATTACATGGGACAAATTTCATTGGAAATAGTACAGAATTTGGTTTCTTGTATGTGATTTTCAGAATCGTATGTTAAATATTGAGCGCGGGGAATTATGTACAATTTCAGTCTCCTAAATAAACCAGAATTGAACAAGGTCTACCATTCTCTCTATAACTTCCTTTTGGGGAGGATTCAAGGAGTGAAAATTGGAGGCATTTCAGAGAATACTTTGAGTAATATTATCTACAGGATTAGAGTACTCCAAGAATTGAATAACTTCATAAATTGAAGAAGTCTCAGGAAGTATTATCAAGTTCTATGTGATGATTGGTTTATGGTGATGATTTATTGTAAAGTATTATTATCTCTCATATATTCTTGGGTGGAAGGAAGGGGCAAGGATGGAGAGTTCAACTCTCTCTTGATATTGGAGGATTATATCTTCCTCTTGGATTTTTATCCCTCTCTTTACATTTGGAAGTTGTAGCTACCTTTGGAAGTCATGACTTCCCTTGAACAATAACTATTGATTATTTCTCATATATTGTGCATGGTGTATTGTGGTGTATTGGTGTAGCTCTTATACTATTGTTAATTTCTCATTGGATATAACTGAATGATTGCATAACACTGTTGATTGTCACTCAAAGTAGTTTTTGGTGGCCGAAGTGAAAGCCTCTGAATCAGATGTGGATTCTAACTCTGAGCTATAACTAGAAAGGGGAAGATGGATCATTGATGCAGAACCCAGTGCCACCATTTCTACCACCAAGCTCCAGCCTGGTGAACCATACAAACCAGAAGAAGGAGTGCCCCTCTTCCATTCACAAATGTGGGTAAAAGGCACCCCGTTGCACTTCATCATTGATAGCGGTAGCCATAAGAACCTCATATTTCCAAAGGTCGTCAAGCGGATGGCCCTGCCCACAATGCCTCACCCACAACCCTACACCATTGGATGGCTCTGGCAAGGAAGTGATCTCTGTGTCAACCAACAGTGTTGACTGTCATACGGCATTAAGCCCTTCAAAGATGAGGTATTGTGTGATGTTTCTCCTCTCAAAGTTTGTGATGTTCTTTTGGGCCAACCTTATTTATGGAAATGTCATGCTTTATATGAGTCTAGGCCTCATAGTGTTATTATCCCTTTGAACAGGAAATTGTACAGGATACCTAAGGCAGTCCCACCTAGTTCTATTTCCCTAATCTCTGCTAAGAAATGTAGGAAGGTCATCTCTCAGATGGGGAAGTTTGTCTTCTTCATGATTCGCTCTCAGAATAAGTGAAAGCTCACAACCACATCTAGGGTCTCTACAGCTGACCTCTCCACACAACAGAAGCAAGTAGATAAGGTCGTGGAAGAATACTCAGATATCTTCTCCTCACCTATAGGAATACCTCTGCACTGCCAGGTCAAGCACCCCATCAATCTGACCCCTAGTGCACCATTTCCCAATGGGCCAGTCTATCGTTTCTCTTTGTTAGAGAATGAGGAGATCAAGTGACAAATCCAAGAACTGCTTCACAAGGGGCACATCCGTCCGAACTCATCACCTTGCGGGAGCCCAATCATGCTGGTACATAAAAAAGATGGAACCTGACAACTTTGCATTGATTACCAGGCTCTGAATAAAATCACAGTCAGAAACCGGTACCCGATTCCCCGATTCGACGACCTCCTTGATCAACTCACGGGGGATAAATACTTTAGTAANAATGGTTGGTCATGCCCTTTGGTTTGACAAATGCTCCAGCCACTTTCATGAGGATGATGGATGATATCCTACGACCATTCACCAATAATTTTGTAGTGATGTATCTAGATGACATTCTCATTTACAAAAAGACTTGGGTCGAACACTTGCAACATATTCAACAGGTTCTGCACACCTTGCGGTAGCACAAGCTATACGCCAACTTGGAAAAATGCTCATTCGACATGGACAAGGTCCATTACCTGGGCTACATCATTGATCAACATGTTGTACATGTGGATCCAGAAAAGATCCAAGTCATCCATGACTGGCTAGCCCCACCCACACTCACTGAGCTTCGGAGCTTCTTGCGCCTTGCCAATTTCTACCACGGATTTGTGTTGGGATTCTCCTATATTGCATGGGCCCTCAGCCAAATCACCAGGGTGGTGGTAAGGAAAAATTTTCATGGGGCCGGTACCAACAACAAGTGTTCGATGATTTGAAGCAGCACTTGTGCTCATCCCCGGTACTTTCAATGCCATACCTGCAGCATCCCTTTGAGATTGAGACATATGCTTCAGACTATCCTGTGGGCATCATTCTCACTCAACATGGCCACCCCGTGGCCTGTCATAGTGAGACACTATCTGATGTTGTCCGTAACTACCCTACTTACGACAAAGAAATGTACTCCATTGTGCAAGTCTGCCACCAATGGAGACATTACATTCTTGGGAAGGAGACAATCATCCAAATTGATCATAAGACACTGCAGTTTATACAGACACAAGGAAAATTGTAGAATGACCGCCATCAAAAGTGTTTCACATCAACATCAAGTATAAAAACTCAACATCAAGTATAAAATAGGAAGCACCTATCGTGTCGCTGATTTCCTCAGCAGACCACCAATCATGACACTCACCATGGTGCTAGAATCTTGTGGCCATAAGACCTATGAATGGCCCCAACTCTATGAGACAGACCCAGACTTTTCCACCACCTACCAAATGTTGGGTGCAAACATAGTTGTCGATAATTTCTATCTTCAGGATGGGTTGTTGTGTCGTTTGGGCCATATATGTGTTCCATAAAGAGAACGAGTGAAGCTGATCTGGGAATCCCACTACAGTCGGGTGGCAAGACACTTTGATGTCGAAAACACAGTGGCGATTCTATAGAAACATTTCTACTGGCCAAAACTCCGACAGGAGGTCAGCAAGTATATCAGGGCCTGCACTTCCTGTGCTATTGCCAAACCAACCACTAAGAAACAAGGATTGTACACCCCTTTTCCTACTCCTTATAGGCCATGGGAATCCATCTCAATGGACTACATGTCAGGCCTCCCATCCACCAAGTGCGGAAATGACTGTGTTTTTGTGGTTGTTGACCGCTTTTCTAAGATGGCGATTCTGGTTTCCTGCAAGAAGATCATCACAGCAGAGGCCACTGCCAAGATCTTCTTTGAACGAGTTTGGGTACATTTTGGACTCCCACAAACCATTGTCTCAGATAGAGACAGTTTATTTCTCAACACATTTTGGTCGAGCCTCAGGTCACTGCTGGACACCAAGCTAACCAAATCCACGGCCCTCCACCCCCAGACAGTTGGCCAAACCGAGGTCGTAAATCGAATGGTTGTGCATATCATTCACATGTATAATTCAAAGAACCCTCACACATGGGATGAGATCCTTCCCTATGTACATCATAGCTACAACCAATCCCTTCATAGCTCAACCGGCCACAGCCCCTTTCAGGTGGGGTTGGGATTCCAACCATTGGGTCCCATAGATGTTTCACTTCCCCTCGCGGTCACCTTGTTCGACTCATCTCCTGTTCTAAATGAAGCTGACAAAGCCACCCGGTTCATTGAGTAGATCCAAAACATCTGAAAATAGGTTCAGGATATCCTACAGAAGTCCAATGACATGTAAAAACAACGTCATGATCAACATCGGGTGCCACATAAGTTTCAGGTGGGAGACAAAGTTTGGTTTCACCTATAGAAAGAACGCCTTACAAGACCCCATCGGAAGCTTCACCCACTCTTTTATGGGTGTACACCATCACCAAGGCCATGGGAGATAATTCTTTTGAGCTCAACAATCATCCTTTCCTTGGCCTGCACTTAGTGTTCAACATGGATCTCCTTCGCCCTTATTTCCCACCATTATTGGACACCTCAGACGTAGCAGAACAAATGACACCAACAGAGCTCAACCCTGACTGCATCCAATAGCCATCCAAAAATCATATCATGGACACACAGATCAAGGTAACTTGATAGCAAAGGATCCATCTTTATTGAGTCGTCAAAGCAGGGCAGCTCCTGCACGAAGGCAAGTGGCTCACCCGGGGCCAAATTCAATAGAAATTTCCTCATCTGATGGGGGAACTCAACGCAATGGATACCATTGCTTCCTAAGAAGGAAGGATTGATCCAGATGGATATTTGTGGCCACCCACCTTTTCCAACTGGCTCAAAATAGTTTTCTAGCAATTTTGGCAATTTACTATTTTTAGCAGTTTTCATTTCCGGGGCCATTTTGAGGGCCTAAATGAAGGTTTTTTGGGATCGATCTTCTCAATGATTTCCTATAGCACGATTGATTCCCCAAAATGAATATCCTCAATGATACCTTTCCAACAGGCTATAATAATCCTAAAACGGAGATCATATGCAAATGTTACGACCCCGGGAAGTTAATGTACTAACTTACCCAAATGGGGCCCACATAACTTTTGGTGATTCATCTCCTAGGGTTAGGTTTTTGGATGTCTAGGGTTTTTGGCATTCCTGTTTATTTTAAAAATTCCTTCAGAGCCTCATTGTAAGGATCTTCTTGTAAATGAGCACATTTGTCACATCTCTTCTCAGAGATAAGCCCCCACCATTCCAGCAAGCTTGTTTCCGCTGCATTTTACAGTTTCAGCTTATTTCATTATTGAATAGAAAACCCGTTTTACTGTATCTCTACTATTTTGTGTTAATAATCTGTTAATAATATGTATTCATTTCATTCTACTCATAAAATCTGGATCACATTCTCCCTTGTAATACGACCTCGTGAATTTACTAGATACGATGTAATATCCAGTTATGACCGTATCAGGTAGTATTGGGTCTATTTTGGCTATGCACCCCCCCCCCCTTTGTGTGTGAAACCTTTTGTATAGGATGGGATCCCATTTATTATTTTCATGCTTACTGGGACCTTGGAATCCTTTGCACACATCCTCTCCCTCGAGGGATAGTCCCGTAAGCTGGTGGATGTCTTCAACGTGAATTGGATACCGCCTATCCAACTAGAGAATTATGTCGTACACCCAACTGATCAGAAACGTGGTGCACCGCGCAACTTCTCCAATGGTACCAAACACTGGTAGGTCCCTGAGGTTCATGATAGTTGAGTTAAATAGGTTGATAAATTTGGGCTTTGGCACGAACTGTATGCCTCCCAACTCGTCTAGAGCGATACTCCAGAAAAATTCTATGTTCATATGGGGGAACAAGACTTGATCTGTTAAGTCAAGATCGAGGAACTTGACCTGCTCCACCTTCCCCTTGAGATCACCCATGACCTCAACTTGGGGGTTGTAAGGCTCATTTGGTACTGCATCTTTGGACACAACACTTCGACTTCTTGTAGCTCTCAGCATTGTGCGTTTTGGATTATCAGCAAATTCCACAGCGGAACAAGGATTGGGGATCACAACTACGGGTCTTAGGATTACACAGGCTTGCTCACTATGCAGAATTCAAAAAATATCTAAGTGCTTTATGGAAATAATGTGTTCTATAGTTGTTCTCAGAGCCTTATACGCGGGCTTAGCTAGCAGGTTCAATAGTAATTGTTGTTCATCATTACCCTATGGATGCAACTTGGATCTGAGTTTTCCAACAGGACAGGTTAACAGGGTAAATCCTATTCGGAGATTTTGGCATTTACTGTGCAATTTGGAAAAGGACGTGGCCGATTTCAGAACTTATAGTTTGATGGCTAAGAATCCCGACATGAATACCGATGGAATATTCATGTATCATGACTTTATGGTTTAACTGAATTCAGACGGGGTACAGTGATAGAAATAAAGGATGTGACTAGACTAGGTTCGTGTGGCACATGTACTCAGATTGCATTCATATTCGTTCTCCCTCCACCCACAAAGGGGTCCCCATCATATTGATTATTTTCATTAATGGGTTCTTAACGCTTCTGATCCTCCAATGTTGAGTAAGCAATTCTGCATCAAAAAACACTTAAGAAGAAAAATAAAATGAACTATATGTCGCGACGCAACACTGAACACATCGACTTTATTAACTGAATTTACGGAAATTGCAGAAAACTCAAATCTAACTACTATATATGCTCCTTCAGACTAGAGAAATAGTCCTTTAGCTCAGTTCTGAGACATATAGGGTTTCAGGTGAGCACCATTCACTCATCCTAGCTGCAACATAACATCCAATTGTGCAAGTTTGACTTCTCCAAAAGGTCAAATCTCTGCAACTATAAATAATCCCAACCAATGCATGTGCAACTTGCCTAGATGCTTCTGGTACCGACTGTCATAGAGTAGGATCTTGTCTCCCTATGCAAATACTTTATTCTTAATGTGTCTTTCATGCCAAGATTTCTACCTTACTTTCTCAACTTACTGATGGAAGTTTTCTAAAAACCTGGTCTCTTCAAGTTCTTGTAACTACATGAGTCTCTACGGAGCTGATTCTTCTTCCGACATGTGTGTGATTAGTGCAATGTAGAAACTTGAAGTAATGAATTCTACAAGCACCACAGCCTCTTTCCCATAAACTAGTTGAAATGGAGTGTATTTGTGGAGTTTCTTTGTGGTTGTCTTGTAAGCCCATAGTACTGTTGGAACTCTGTCATCCCAAACTTTCTTGTTTGCGCAACAAACCTTCGTTAATCCTCTCTCCAAAATATTCTTAAATTCTTCTACTATTCCATTGGCTTGTAGGTGGTAGGGACTACTTTTATGATGTTGGATCAAGAATTCTATTGTAAGCTTTGCTATGGTACTACTAATAAAATGAGATCCCCAATCATTGGTCAGACTCCTAGGACATCCAAATCAAGTGATAATATTTTCAAAAATGAATCTAGCAGCAATAATGGTCAAAAAATCCTTAACATTTGATGCCTAAACCCAACGTGTAAGGTAGTCAGTTGTGGTAATAATGTACCTATCCTTTGAATTCTTAGTTGTGGGATTGATCATCCCAATGAAGTCAATTACCCACTTCTCAAATGCTTGTAAAGCACAAACTAGTTGAAGTGGTAATCCATCTCATTGTGACGTCTTACGCACTCTTCGACAGACATCACATGATCTAGCATATTCTTTTACATCCCTGAAGAGTGTGGCCCACCATAGTCCAGCTTGAAGAAATTTCTATGTAGTGGCCTTTCCTCCCACATGACCTCCCGCAACTCCACTATGGCACTCCCACAATATATCATGTCTTTCATGATCCAAGACACATCTCCTAAGGACACTATCTAGTCCCAATTTATATAATTTCCCTACAATCAACTGATAGTATGTTGCTCTAACCACCATATTGTGTTTCTAGGTTGCGGAATATGTTTATGGGCAGGATCCTATACTTAAGAAGACTGTTATGTCTTCTAGGTATTCTGGTATGGCCTCAACCCAAAACAGATCTGCATCTCGGAGTTGATCATCAAATGCTCCACCACTTTACCCTGACTCTAATTGACACAAATTATCAAGCCCTACGTTGCATCTTCCAGGCTTAATGATCACTTCAAAAGAAAATTCCTGAACCAATAGAAACCATCTACAAATTCTCTCTTCCAACACATGTTTGTTAACTAGATATTTTAATGTAGAATGATCAGTAAAGAACTTAAAATGAGAACCTAACAAATAATGTATAAATTTCTACAAATCATAAATCATAGCTAAACCCCCCCTTTCTTTCGTTGTATAGTTGTGCTCAGCTTGCAAACACTTCCTACTCGCAAAATGGATAGGATTATCCATGGCTCCATCTCTTGGTTGCACTAAGATAGATCCTTTTGGCCCTTGACCAAGTTCTGAGGATTCTTGGGCATGTTTGACCTGATTTGGGACTTTGACTGGATGTCGAAGGTGGAGTGCAAGATGAAGCAGATATCGCGGGATCTCGGCCCCTTTTAGGGCTCTTTTTTGGATTTAGGATTATGTAACGGGTATGGGAATGTCGGCCCAAGGGTTTACCCATGCTTAGGCCTATTTTGTATGTATAAATAGATGCTAGGCTATGTAGTGAGGATATAGAGATACGAATGGCTAAGTGCTAGAGTTGGATCTATGTGATCACGAGTTGTAAGTGGTTTGTGCATACTATCTGAGGCTTGCAAGGCTAGTGCAAGTAATTGTAAGAGACTGTGTGAAGGCTTGGTGCTATACCCTAGCGAGAAGAAGGAGGATCTGGCGGAGTGCACGCAAATATCCTGTCTTTTGCAGAGTACAACTTGGATTTTATGTTCTTGTAAGAAGCTTGACCAAAGATAATAAAGAAGAGAAGAGTTAGTGGACGTAGCCCCAGGGTAGGGGTGAACCATGTACATGTTGTGTTGCTATGCTTTATGCAATGTATTAATGTGTTTATGTGTTTATTTTCTTAGTGCTTTAATATAGATGGATGATTTGTTGATGTTCAGTGCTTAATGATATAGATGTATGTTAGATCTGACTTATATACATGTTCTTAGTGCTTGAATCTGCTATATATGATCTGTTTCGTTGTGCTAAGTGTTGCTAGATGCTAGATCCGGTTGAATAATGTGATTCTCTGTAATTAGGGTTTAACTGTGTTGTAACTGAGACTAAATATTGATGAATGTTAACTGTTGAGTTCTATGTTAAGTGTTAGAATCACAATTTTTTGTCCCAGCTAAGGTTGCATACATCTGAGTCCTACAACCACCCCTGCCTCTACCTCGGGTGAGACCTCATCTTCTTTGCAGGTGTTGTTGAAAGGGCCGGTAGTTAGGGTTTTTTTGGTGTGTTGTTGTAGCGTTGAACCCTGGGTCTACCCCTATGCCAACAAATGGTTCAGTTGTCGGGACCTGAAACTGTGATTGCTGGGAACTGAGGAAAAAGAAGCTTTGGGCGAAGATCTGACCTAAAATTGTGAAAGCTTTGTGCGTATATCTATCACCCTAGTGCACAGTATTCTACTTGATCTGTGAAGCTCTGTGCCAAGAAAGGTCAGATCCGAAGAAAAGAGTTAATATCTGCAATCTCTCTACTCTGATAAAGGTAAGAATAGTGAAAAGTTTTAGATATGGAAGCTTTTTTCTCTGCTGAAGATAATATTAGTGGAAATTTTTGTTTCTAAAGTATGGATATATGTATGCTTAATAATATTTTTCCTAGCTTAAAAACTAGGGCGCTGATAGATGAAAGAAGCTTTGATATGAGTAGATCTGATAAGAATAGTGAAAGATATGTTATACCTATGCATAGAGAGAATGTTTGGACTAACAAATGCATGTAGGATCCTAGAAAAAAAAATTTGCAGGTTAGCTACCATGATCCTAGTGTTAGAATATTAAAGATTGTGCTCGTTTTACCATTGACAGTACCCTTGTCACCCAACCATAGGCTGAAGGCCACCCTCCGAGCACCTTGACCTTGACAGAGAAAAGAATCATGGTAGCAATACAATAGCCAAAAGAGGCTAATGAAACAAGCCGGAAGTAACCAAGCTGATCAGATAGGCCCACCCAAGAACTAGCGCAATACCGTCTCCAGGACTTGCGCACAAAAATGCTGGACTACAATGCGTAGAAACTGCTCTCTGCAATTCTGGAAAGTGTGTCAAATGAGAGACTGGTGCCTTGTATTTATAGTGATTCTGGTAGACTTAATGGGTCCGAATTCTCCTTCTAGGTACTAATTAATTCATATTAAATATATTTCTACAGTCGACATCTTGTGTAGGGTTTCCTTCATTTCTTTTCTTCCTTCCGAAACATTCTAATCTTGTCAAAGGGAACAATAGAGATTCATACCTCCCGAAGCTACCATAATATCAACACTCCCTCCTAGCTAGGTAGGTATGGTCTTGAGCACAAATAGACCATTCAACTGGTAGTATCACGAGCACCATCATTATTATCCAACTGGATAATCTCCTATGACAACTGGTACAATATCAATTGATAGAACACAACTGTGTCTATCCACAGTAGTACAAAACTACTCAAACCGTGACACATAGTCACAAACAGTGGAACATATCCACCATAGTAGTATATCTCTACTGTCTGGAGACAAGCAGTCTCCATAACAATCATCTGATGAAAACCTGCCTATAAAATTTTGTTAAAAATAAACTGAATCATCTGGGCAAATATTTCACTCATGTCTGTGAGATGTGAAAGAATATCTTCCCTTAGAGTATAACAATGACATATTTGGATTATTCTTCTCAAGCAAGGAAGAATAACTATCTTGTCTTCTGAACCTGGACCATTCCTCACCCTAGGCCATTCTTCCTACACTAATCAAAGTGCACCCTGGAGAGAATGTATAAACCCTAAGGAATGCATGTCCATAATTGTTGAGCTTGGACCATTCCCCGCCTTGGGCCATTCCTCCTACACTAATCAAAGTTCACCCTGGAGATAATGTATAAACCCTAAGGAATGATTGTCCAGACCATTTCCTCTGTTAACCACAAGAAGAAAAGACTGTCCTGTATCAACCTCCAAAATGGACCATTCCTCATGTTAACCACAATGAGAAATCGTTGTCCAGGGAGGCGGGCCAATCTTCTTGAGTAACCCTCAAGAAGAGAGACTGCCCTAGACCACTCCCCATGTTAACCACAATGGGAAGTCATTTTCTATGATACATCATCAATAT
>JASDQU010690028.1:22902-33465 GCA_032191745.1 Picea mariana
ATCGTTGTCCGATGAGGTGGGCCAATCTTCATGAGTAACCCTCAAGAAGAGAGACTGCCCTAGACCACTCCCCATGTTAACCACAATGGAAAGTCGTTGTCTATGATACATCAACAATCTAGACCATTTCCCATGTTAACCACAATGGAAAATCGTTGCCCGTCAGAAATCTCAATCCACTTTCCGAACTAGAAAGAATCTGCTCATCCTGGGCCATTTTTCGAATTGAAAAATGATTGTCCATCAATCAATAGTACATCAGTGCTCCCTCCCAACCTGGGAGTCAGTTCTTCCTTTCAATGTGGAAGTCATTTCCACGAGCTCCAGCTTGAGTACGCAAACTCTTTCATGTCTTCTTATCTGCTCATCTGTGGAGATATGTTATCGGAGAACCACTTTCTCCTTTCTGGACTTCATTCAAATGTAATGCTTGATTTCAAATGTACTTCGGTCTGGAACACTATTTTTCTTTGAAGTCTTCATGTAGCTCTGATCAATAGAGTATATCTTTCTTGGAAAAATGGAACATATCCATGTGGCACTTCTTCTTTCATTTATGAGATCTTATCTACTGAGTAATCATCTTGATACAATATCTCAGTTATAGAAAATCTTCACCACGCTTCTGTTGTGCACTAGAGGTTCTCCACCAAGTTTTCTTCTATCTGCATACAAGGGTCTCTTTCTGGTATGCCTCAAGGTCTTGAGGTTGCTCTTCATACGCTCTTTATTCAATTTCTCTGGAGAACATTCTTTGCATTCATGTGATGTAAAACTCCAACTCATGGATGTTACGGATGATATAATGACTCATGTAAAGATATGTCTGGTTTACTGAAACAAGTAATCATCATAGTCTTCTCCTTCATCTGGGAGAACCTCTAGTTCTAGATCTCGCAATGCTTTCATTCATAAGTCTTCCATACATTGTTCTTCATCACGACTTTCAATTCATCTGCTTGATTGCTTTTATTGAGTTCATATCAGGCTAGCAATCTTGTGATTCTTGATACAATGACTGGTTGTTCTAGCTTCTCTTACTTTCTTTGAATCTTTAAAGCTTCTCTTCGAAGAAGACTTCTTCTGAGATTGAACTGGATACGTACTATCTTTCATGGCTACTCTCATGGATATATACTTCATCATCTTCAATGGATCATAGGATTAGCTCCCTCCTAATCCTTGCTTCATGTATGAGTGCATATAATCGACTCCCTCCATCTAACAGAGTCCACGCTTCCATCTGCATTATTTTTGTCTTCTGCAGTATATAATTGGCTTTCTCTGTCTAACAGAGTCCACGCTTCCGTTTTATTGTCTTCTACAAAACATCATAAGTCTTTCTTCAATTTCCTCTTGATTGCGACTTCTTTCTCTCTTTGATTCTTCCAAGTCTCTTCATGATTGATTCGACTTATCTTGCAATAGCTTCCACATGATTTGTATTTCATCCTTTCATGTGCATTATCTAATGATATCCATCTGTATCTTGTTCTTCCATAGGTATAGTCCTTTAGAACACATTATCTTCCAAGAGATAGATATACAAGATATGTACAGAAACGATGCAAACAAGATATGTACAAGAAATAAGAAGAGTATTGTTACCTTTAGAAGAAGAAGTCTCTTCCATCCTGCTTAGTCTTCTTTGTAGGTTCCTTTTCTTCGGCACCTAATGCTTCATGTTTCTCCTTCCTTTTCTTTAGCTCAGGAGAATGATTCTTGTAGTGACCATACTTTCGACAGTTGAAGCATTGTATTTCTGAAATGTCTTTCTCTTGATTTGGCTTCCTCCTTGAACCAAACTTTCTTTTATTCCTGAAATTCTTGAATCTTTCTCTGAAGGCTTGATCATCGTACTTCTTTTGGGGTTTCTCTTTTGCATTGATCCTTGATTCTTCTTGAGCACAGCAAGTCCAAAGTTCTTCAAATGTCGGATACTCCTTCCTTGTGTTCATGCTTGTGACAAATGCATCCCACGTCTTGGGGAGACCATTGAGTACTATGTTAACCAATTCCTTCTCTGAAACGATCTCTTCAATAGCTTGTAGTTGATCTCTTAACTGAGATATTCTCACAAAGTACGATGTTATGTTGTCGTCATCATTCATCTTCATGTCACGAAGTTATTCTTCAGACTCATTACTTGTCCAATGTTTCTGACTGAGAAAAGGTTTGTTAGGGCATCGTACATCTTCTTCGATGAGTCAAGATGGGAGATGTAGGGTATCAAGTGGTATTTTATAGAGTCCACTATGATACTCATGGCATTGATGTCACCGTCTTTGAGCTTCTCCATAACTGTAGCTTTTTTTGTTTCCTTTTATTTTCCTTCTTCAAACTCTGGTTCCACGATCTTTCCTTTCACGATATCCAACACTTTATTCTTGGCAAGGATGAGGTCAATCCTTGTCTTCCACGCTCTGAAGTTAGAGGCTCCATCTAACTTGTTTTCTAACTTTATAGAATAAGTCATGGCTTCTTTGACTTGGTCAAACCCTATATTTGACCAGAAACTCAAACTTGATGTCTTGGCTTGCTGAGAGTACCAGGAGATGCACTAGGCTAGGGCGCACTGATCTATCCAGAGATTAGGTCAATCCCTTCACTTAAGGTGCCTCAACTAGAGGATTAGGGTTTCTGCAATTGCACCTGCTAGTAACCCTAGCGACAGTGCTATGGTGACTGCTCCTGCTAGAAACCCTAGCGACAGTCCTTCAACGAGCTCAATATCCTTACGGCTATGTTTCCTTCCAGCGATTAGACGGAATGGAGGCGTGGGCCCATAACCTATTAGAATATGAATGGATGTGCTCGTTTTACCATTGACAATATCACTATTGTCACCCAACCATAGGCCGAAGCCACCCTCCGAGCACCTTAATCTTGACAGAGAATAAATCTAGAAGCAAACCCTAGGATAGATAGCCAAACAAAGGGTAGCACACCTTTCCCCAAGGATAGGGCACCAACAAGAGCTGATCAGATAGTCCAAACCCCAGACAAGAGATAGTCCAAGCCAAAACGTGATTGCTCACTGCAGCAGCTGCAATGGCAGTTCTCCTAAAACCTACGCACAACACTGGGCATTGCAGTGCACACCAGTTTTTGCTCTGCAATTCTGAGACTGTGACAAATGAGATACTGGCGCCCTGTATTTATAGTATTCCTGACTAACTTACTGGGTCAACTTCTTATTCTGGGTATCTATCTGTTCAATATATTATTATTTCTTCTCGCCAACTTCTTCTTTTGGAGGATAATAACCTAATATAAATTATCTTCTTGAGCCGACAAGTCTTCTAGGGTTATTAGCCAACTCATTAGGGTTTCTCTTGCTTCCTGGAGTATTCTATTCTCGTCAGGTTTACATGTGGAGGTAAATACCTCCCGCAGCTACCATAATATCAACAAAGGGAGGGTGTTAAAATAAATGTTAGTTTATAATGGTCAACTAGATATTAGACTTAGGCATTAATAAAGTCAATACAACTTTAGGTTAATTTATGCTTTTATGTCTTATTTCACTTTATCGGTTTATTCCACATTCATAAAGTGGATTGACTCAACTTAATTGTAGCTCTATATAAGAAAGCTTTCGCTTTCTCATTTTAATATACAATACGGATAAATCTTTCTAGATATCTTGGTTTTCTTTATGTGCTAGATTTATGTAATACATTAATCTCCAAAGTGATTAATGATTGAGATTATATCCCACCTCACTTGAAATCAATGGCTAAGATGCATTTAATTCACTAATGCTAATAACTTTAACATTTCATTAAATTAAACTCACTTTAATTATAAAATCACTTTACTTTAATAAAACATTTAATTAAGTCCCCGTGGTATAGAGCAATCCGTGGTATAGAGCAATCGGTGAGGGAGTGCACTGTTAAGGCACTCCATAAGTGAAGTCATCGATTCGATACCTCTGCGGACACCTCAAATCCAACCATGTTAAGGGTTGGTGCGGTCCAAGTCGGGTGCGTTCCCCAGGTGATTTTGACTGCTTAGATGCCCTTGGGTCGTGGCATCTCAGCGACAAGCCAATCCCGCAAGTCAGGGATATTTAACTAACAAAAAAAATATACATTTAATTAATGTAAATTACTAACATAAAAAACTTTGGACAACTTCCACACATCTAAATAGTTAGACTAGTGCGGAAGTACCTGTCCGATGCTACAAACATGCACATAAATATTGTGGATATAGAAGGATATAAAAGTATAACATTCTAATAATACACATCTAATACAAATTATTCCCATCCAAGTTTAGTATTTGTGAGTATCAATAGGTGATGTGGTAACTCATTTGAGCTTTTTGAAATGAATCCAACACCATTTCATGGTACAGTAAAAGAACCTGACTCCGAGAGGTCAAACACCTTCCCTCACATACACATAGAAGGGGTTCTACACTCATCAGGGTTTGAACTTGTATTGTTTGCATGGGAGCACCCCATCCCAACTACTAAGCCACAACGTGATAGATAACATCAAAGAAGATTCTCTAAAAACATCTACAAACTAAAATATTGAATGATAAATCTACAAAGGAGTTGTAACTACACGTTTTTTTATTAATATTACGAATGCCTCTAGAAACTAAAACACCTTTATAACAACTAGTATGTTGGCATTCCCTTTGAAGGTAATATATAAGTTACTTGACACCAAATAATGAATGCTTGAATAGTACATTATCATGATAATCCAAGATATGAGTATTTAAATATGTTTCTTTGGTTTCAGTTACTACCCATGAACAATGGCACTGATCATGTGAACTAACATGCCAATTAAGTTCCAATGTCACATATATCATTAATATATTGTTGGTATCACGACATATCACACAATTCCCCCCAACCTAATATTATCGATGCAAAATATTATGATTTTTTGTATTTTTAACATTATTTTGAAATTTTATGGGCAAGGGATTGAGTTATAGTAAATTAAAACCCTAATTATCAGTAATAATATTAAATTCTTAAAATAAAAGTTGATATTTTTCTTTATATTTCTTTTTACTTAAATTTTTAATATTATCATTAATTATTTTAGGATGTTTGAAAATTGTTCCAACATTATTGGACTTTATTTAGAGAAAGTAGAATTTAATATCCCATTCATTTATGGGCAAGGGATTGAGTTATAGTAAATTAAAACCCTAATTATCAGTAATAATATTAAATTCTTAAAATAAAAGTTGATATTTTTCTTTATATTTCTTTTTACTTAAATTTTTAATATTATCATTAATTATTTTAGGATGTTTGAAAATTGTTCCAACATTATTGGACTTTATTTAGAGAAAGTAGAATTTAATATCCCATTCAAAATTCAGTAAGCTTAACAATTTTCAAGATCAACAAGATTACAATATTTCCATTTAAACAAGAGCACCAAGCCCTCTATGTACCTTGATGTTGGTGGTGCTATTTGTTGAGCTCATAAGCTTTGTTATGACCATATTAAATACTAAAATGTACCCTTCACTCAAGCAACATCATTTATTAGGTGCGCTAAGCTTTTTCTACCTTATTTTAAGATTTAGATTAGAGAGTTTCGTAAAATTGGTTGGTGTCCACTAATGTCCTTGGAGGATTGAGGTAGCAGCAAAGGCTAGAGAAAGGGGTAGATGGTACTACTAAAGATGATGATTCCAACATAGGTGATGATTTTGATGATAAGTAGTTATTTGTTGTAGCATGATATTTTTTGGATATTTTTTGGACTCCATAGACCATTTAGATACTTAGTGCACAAATAAGTTCACAAGCCGCATTGATCTACATTTTGGTTTTGATAACTTTGCTCATGATGATAAATCATGATATACATTTATTATTTTTATGATGTGATTTGTATCAGCCTTTCAGGACTTGGAATTCGGACAGATATCGGAAATCAGTATCACTTAATAGCTTCTTATACATCAGTTTTATTTTCAAATTTATATGGGAATGTGTTCGATTGCTGCTGTTGTTCATTTAGATGTTTTAAAAAACTGAAAAAAAAAAAAACATTTTTATATTTTTTCAAATTTACCGATATTTTCTTATCGTCTCATAATTTTTAAAAACAAGTCTGCAATAATTTGAATGGACATTATAAAATAATTATTACAAGAGTAAAACAAGCCAGACATTAATACACAGTTGTCCATCTGCACTTATTCATGTGCAAGTTAGTTAACTTTTTGTTGTCAATTTGACCTCCACCGCGCCAATGCAAGTTAAATCAACGAGACGATAATTACTAGGCCAGGCCAGGCCAGGCCAGATAGTACAGATCACTTCTTGAACGCTAACTGTCACACAAATATATTTTAGATAAAATCTGGCTCACTTTCAACCCCGAATTGTTAAACAATGTTTCCATACTACTACACCTCACTGTAAAAAATGTATGGATGCTCATGGGCATTTCTCATATGATCGATCAAATGACTAGGATATCTTCGTAACACGTTCCGAGTCATTCCAAAATACCCATTTGTTAAATATACAAAACACCGCACCGAATCACCTTTACTTGAGAATAATTATGATACATGCCTTCATTCCAGTTGTGGACTGGCAAAGTCAATTTCAGAGAGCACATAAAAACCTGAATCAAGTGTCTCCAAGCAGCGCTGTATGCCTTCTCCTTCTTATGAAAAGGAGTGCAATACTCGAGTAATAGAAAACCGAGTAAATTCCAAACAGGATAATTAGGCTGGGAGAAATCAACCTCTCCGTATCTTGTTTTTCAAAATCTTCTTTTTCTTCTGAGCTTGGCGCTTTCCTGTTAACTTCATCTTCTTTTGCGCATGCCGCATTGGGTTAACGATTGCAGCTATCTTCTCTATTTTCTTTCTCTTGTCTCGTGTTGCCTTTACTTTCTGTCTCACTAAATTGTAGGCTTGTACAAAACTTTCAACCCCCATGATATCTTTCATATGACATAGAACATCATCTGCCAATAGCTTCAAGTCCCCTGCATAGAGGATTAAATAAACAAGAAATTAATGTAAGCTACTCGGCTTCTAAAAAAGAGCAAACTGTTATCCAACCATCCTTATTAATACTGCCATATTAAATTCAATAGTCTCATTTTCCTCACCAGAGATCACCTTCCCCGCAAATCCCTCGGTGATTTTATACAGTGGTAGCAAGATTGTCGCCCCATGACTTTGAACTCCTTCATGGCCCATTTGCAGAGAAATGGCTTTATACCACTCAAAGATGGATTTTGTCTGCAAACAGGATAACGTAAGGATCCAACATCCAAGAAATAAAATCTAAGAATGAATTCTAAATAAATCTAATACATATTTATTTATAACAGACAGTGCAACTGATCATACCTGTACACCCCGCACTTTAAGCGCAACCTTTCCCAACTTCTTGAAGATGGGTTCAAGTAATGATGTTTTGAGATCCTGATTAACATCTTCGTTTACTTCAAAATTGGAAACATCTCCGCATTGCCTACTAACCAAATAGGCACATACCTCTCTGCATGCTTTTGAACCAAGCAATGAAAATGCTTTCAAGATAAGTGATTGATTGCTAGTGTCAAGGGTGAAAAAGAAATCACTTAGATCAGTTTCCTGTCTGCTTTTCACGAAGGAATACAGTGCACAGGTCACATATATAAGATTCTTTACAACTAAATCACTCATGCCTTCATCAAGAAGATCTGTATCAAGTTGGTGACAAAAGGATGCAGCTAATAAGATGAGTCTGCTAGGCTGCAAAAGCATCGCAGTTTTTCCGCTTGAAATGTTTGTCCGATTCCCTGAATTTATTTCAGATGCAGAAGCAGTAAAGTATGTATCTATAAGACGGCCACATATATTTCGTAACCACATGTGTGGATGAACTAGAAGCGAACAAATTAAATCCCATATTTCCTGCACAAACGGTGGTTGGGAAAAACTAGGTGAACCAATGTTACTGTTTAAAAGAAACACTGTTTAAGACTAATGGATGTCATGATGTAATTAGCTTGAAAAGAAATTAACAAATAAATCCAAAAAGATTAATGCAGCATGCTAACATTTTTGGTTATTTAAAAGTCAAGCAACGCAACATGCTAACATTTTTGGTTATTTAAAAATCAAGCAGCATTAGCATAACAGACAAGTCAAAAGAAGGGAGTCATTTTACCATAGAGATCCAAGGCAAATATAAATTTTTAGCCAGTAAGAAGTAGCCCTTTAATGAATACCATAATACATGGCAAAAAATAACTTAAGCCATACCTCAATGTCTTTGTGAAAAGAAACCTCAGGAAACTGAAGCAGTAATTTTTCCAACATTATAAGTGAATAATATGCCTCTTGCCAGAATGCTAACATGTCCTCCTCACCAGCTACTGGTTTTCCATCTCCATTGGCAGTGATTGCACATTTTAAGATGTGTACTGCTCTAGGCCTTACATCTTCTATGTGTGCTTGAAAACTTTTCTTCATGACTTCAATCAAGAGACCTAAGACCTGCATAATGATAAAAAAGAAATGTACCATCAATTAAAAGTAACCAAATTCCTTAAACAAAGTTGTTTCTGCTCCAGTAAACTACATATCAACTTCCCTCTGTCAACTTGCTTTCAAAACAATATCTCAATCATTATGAGAACATGGACAAGTGAAAATTACAGAAGCTAACATTTTTACAATGTTGCTAATCCTTTTTTGTAGAAAATGTTTCCATTAACTATTCATAAAACCACTTATTTACACAATGGGCATTTTGTACAAAAAATAGCAGATCATGTGGAGGCCACCACATGATAATAAAGATTGGCTTTAAAACCTTACAAGATATCAAGCCTGCCCATAAGCATAAAGCCTATCAAAATTGCCACTTGGGCATACAAAAACGAAGCAAAGTCCTTAACACCACTTGGCAAAGAAAAACCATCAAGTCTTGCCATGAAGGCACAAAAATAAGTATTCACACAAATCCATAAAAGCCACATAAGTTGATATCAGGATTAGATGTACATTCAGAGGGTCATCAGTCATTAGGAGTGATGCCCAGCCAATATTAACGGGAGAGTGGGACCCCAACCAATATTAACGGGATCATCATTTTCTGGCAGCTTCCCAATCTCCAAGATAACAGGGGTGAGTATTGGGAATTTCTCATTCAAGGGCCGTGGATGAAGGCTATGAGGCCATCTATGGTGGCACTCTTGCCTTTCCCAAATAGCACAACCAATTATGTGCCTTGGATTCCCACTGGAGAGCCATGGAAATTTAGAGCAGGGATGACGAGAAAAGGCTTTCTGCTCATCAATGTTGGAAAGCTCAGCTGGACAAAAAACTCGACAAGGCCAAAGTTTGGATAAAGTTGTAGAAGTCAGATAACAAGTGAAGGAAAGACCAAAAGCAAAGAAGGAATTTGATGTACAGACTCAAAATCAAGAAAGTGGCCAGAACAAGAAAGATAAATGAGATGTGATTCATGCACAGAAGCGCATATAATAAATTATGAAATATAATTAAAAGAACACAGTTTAAAGAATTAGAAAAGTTGACCGTATGGATCTCAGATTTTTACTCTTTTTGTTATTGGAGGCCTTGTAGGGCCTCCATTTTTCCATGTCTTTTGAGATATTCAAAATTTCGTGTGTTTAAAAAGTTTGGAGTCTGGAGAGGGGTTTTAACATGTTGGCATATTCCTGTGGATTTACTCTTTTTCTCAGTAGGTTATTTTCTACGCTTGATTATATCATCATTCATGTATGCCCCTGGCCTAATCTGCTTTAATCATTTTTGAATATCATACTATCTAATATATCAACACAAAAGGTAATCATGTTCTCATATTTGCCTTAACTGCAAATTATATTAATACTTTAAAAAATTTCCTAGCATCTATGAGTTTCAAAATCACATACACTCCTATATGAGCCCCATGTCAAGTAATCGATGAGATATGGTAATGTATATGAATCCATTGATTTTTGGGCATATAAAGCATTCTGTGGGCCAGTAGTGTTCAACTTGTGAGTCCATACCATAGTTACCGAGTTCAAATTTCAGCCGGGGAAAAATCCAGCACAGAAAAAATTTAAGGGTATACATCTCACTAATACAAAAACATGCAATTTCTTCAAAATTTTAGAAAATCAAAAATTCTAGAAAATCAAAAAAGTATAAATGATCTCTGCTTGTTATGTTCATGTAAGTTGATCAGAACAAAAGAAGCAATGATCTCTGCTCTGCTCTGTTCTGTTAATAAAGTTAATAAAATAAGCAACAAACACCATCATATATTGGTTAATAGAACAGACAAGGCTTGAACAAAATGAAGGCTGAGATCATTCATTTTTTACTTCCTGTTCAAGCAGAGAACATGCAAAGAAGGATAGCAAAACAGAACAGAACCAAACAATTTTAGAACAAGCATGAAACACTATCTCTATATCACACAAAATTAGAATCATAACTTCATTGTTAGCTTTTGCGGTTACTCCAAAAGTGTTTTCACCTTGCTAGGAGAGTGCTAGGTCTCCTAGCCAATGTCACCAGAGTGTGGAGCAAAGCGGGAGC
>JASDQU010690029.1:0-24840 GCA_032191745.1 Picea mariana
TGCACCAGGGAGTAATGAACACCCAACAAGACATGCAGCCTACCCTACCACAGATAGGACAATATCCCAATCCAGACAATCATGTCGATCATATTATCCTCCTCACTAGTGAGGAAGAAGTTCTTCTAAAAACATGCAGTCGTCAATACAACACAACTCCTGAGTCTGCTCCCACCACCTCGAATGCACCCCCAGTCATAAATGGTCCCCCTTTGATGATTCCTCGCCCTAGTATTGACCCACCTCTTCATATTCCTTGCATCCCCTTATGTAGGAATGTCCACAACCCTCAGGCTAGGGTGACACATAATTACAGTTTGGTCGATGATTTGGCACAATCTCCTGTTACTATGTCAGTCTTAGAAGTCCTTCAAACTTGTCCTACTCAACGAAAGTCGTTACTTTTCTCCCTCGAGGCAGTCGACCCTACGAATACCCGACTCATTACATTTGATCTCGATAGAGGAGAACCTCTTCTCCCCGCTCTCATCGCTTTTCAAATCCCAGTTAAAATCCGGAACATTACAGTTCACCGCTGCATCATTGATGGGGGTTCATCCACATGAATTATGTCAAAATATGTATGGCAGAAACTCGGTTCCCTCAAATTTATACCATCTGCCATTACCTTAAGAGCCTAAGATGGAAGACCCTCATCCCTCGAGGGACTCTTCCAAAATGTCCTCGTCGAGCTCGGGGGAAAAACCGTTCTGATTGACATTGAGGTTATCGATGCCCCGCCTGACTACAATATCTTGTTTGGTCATAGCTACATGTATGCTATGAAGGTAATCACCTCTTCTATGTTCCAAACCATGATGTTTCCCCAGAATGGAAAAAACATTACCATCGATCAAGTATCACATTATGAGCCCAACCACTCATCCAACATCGATAACATCCTCCCTTTCATCCACACTAATCCTGATGCCTATCCACTCATCGAGATGGGACCCAGAATATTCAAAGACCCAGCCTTGCTAGGGACATACCACATATCACCACCACTCCTCCATCCCTTAGCCCAAGTATGTGTCATATCCTCCAACGGAATGACAATTGAAGATACTCTCCCTCCCATCGAGGCCTCTTTTATCCCTGACATCCAACTAGTCGCAAAACTTCTTCCTCAGGAACCCCCTGGAACTAGCTTAGGTCAACCCATTCTTGGTCTTCCCCTCCCCCAGGGCCATATCCTAATCTGTGAAACAGTCCCCCAAGACATTACCCAAATCCCTTTGTTTTACCCCCCACCAGGTATACAAGCTTTCCAGATAGTTGCAACGCTTACCCTTCCTAAAATGGTACTGGAAATCCTAGTTTGGTATCTACATCCGCCTAAGATGGCCCCTCAACCATCCCTCCCTCCCCAAACCGAAGGAGTTCCGATGTATATTCCAATACCTACTCCCAAAGAAACACCCTCACCCCCTCTTGCTAATGCCATTGCTACAGCTGGGGACAGACAAAAGAAGAAAGAGCCCATCGCTCCTCTCCCTCATCGCATCCAACCTCCTTGTGCACTCTACGAGAAAGAAGGAAACCCCACTAATTCATGTCCCTCTTTCCTCGAGTTACGTAATCTCATTCAAATCCGTCGAGCACCACCATTGCTCATCGCTTCCTCCAGTATTTCTGCTATCTCCTAGAACACAAGTAACAAAGGACTGCAAACTAAATTCGCATGCGCCATCTGTTCAGAATATGGCCATTACACACACCATTGTCCAACGTTACCTCAATTCTGATAGATGCTAATAACCGTATGCCAGAGTTTTTAGCAAGGACCCACCCCAACTCACGTCACTGACATCCATTATGTCACAACCTCAGTCAACGAATGGATGAGATGTCCTTGCTCTTTAGGTGAATCGCTTGATCATTTCACATATCAATGTCCTATGGTCATTGAATACAGGCATCACCAAATGGCCCTTATTCAAAATCACACACCCTCTCCTCCAGTAGAACCAGTGAATACCCTTACCCCATCGCTTTCTATGGTTCATATATTTTCACCAGAACCTCAGGCACTCCCTACTCCCCCATGGTTCTTGGATGACTTATACAAGGATTTGCCCCCAAATCCCCCCAATTCCCCTGTTCATTTCCCCACGGAAATTTTATGCCCAACTACCATTTTTAACCCTCAATATCTCGATATTTGGTTTATGTTGAGTGAACCATCACAATTTCCTTGCATCACTCCCCCTACTTCTTCATCACCAGATGACAATCACACGGTGATAGTTGTTGGGCACTTTAATCATCTAAATCAATAGAAGATTAATGTGTCAATATAAATTGTCAACCCAGGGAAGTATGTTGTTTCAAGATAATTGTGCACAGTCTATGCTAGATGATGAAAGCAACACTTAATCTAATTGTGGTAGGGAAGTGTAAAAATAAACAAAAATCATCACTAACGAAATTGTGCTGGTACAACTAGAGTTCTACAGGATTTGAAATGATAGCTTAAATATAAATTGATGTGTGTATAAGAATCCTGGATTACATTATTCTAATCTAACTATTTATTTTACTTTTGCAGGAAGAAGTTCTAGACTAATTGTAGAGAGGAAATCTACTTATGGTAAGAAAGTAAATCTACTTATGCACAATAAGCTTTTATTTACTTCACTTTCTCACAATCCAAATTCATCCCCTTTGATTACAAAAGCTTTGTTATTTAAAGTCAGAGTCATCTAGTTAGAACAAAATCAGAACAGCCTTGAGAATCCCCGATTCTCGAGCTATTCGTATGATATCATAAATACAAGATCTAGAACTAATCTTGTAGGTTAACACATGTAACTGCAGGTATAACAACTTTCAGGATCGGTGTCATTTGTTGTAGCAGTCGTGTAACAACAGAATTGGTGGCACCTATTGCATCAGTCGTGTAACAGCTTCCAAGATAGCCGCCTTACTGTAACAGCTTCCAAAATTGGCACCCTGCTATAATAGCTTTCAAGATTGGTGCCTTGTTGTAACAACTTCCAAGATTGGCACCTTGTTGTAACAGCTTCCAAGATTGGCACTTTGCTGTAATAGCTGGTGTATCAACAATGACCATTATTCCATACTTGGTTGTTCTATACATTCTGATCATTAGTTGAATCATTTTATGGGTAAAATATGTGCACATTACCAATCAAACAAGCTAAGTAAATAAAAATATAAAAGCAAGTTGAATGATTCATACATGGGGAAAAAGAGTTCTTATCACACATTATAGTAGGCATTACCTTAGAGAGGATAAGGTTGAATTGGCTAAATATGTAGTCAAAAAGGGACATTTTTGGGTCCTAACATGCCCCCCAACTGAAGACATTGCATGTCCTCATGCAAAAACACATCCAAACTTTACTTTGTAGCTGAATTAGGGTACTAGCTCCTCTAGTAAAAAATTGCTAAGATAACTTGCTAAATGCTTGTATGTTAATATTCTGTGCCCAAAAAACGAAAATGTGCTCTGTCAACAATCTATTTGAGTTTCTCTGTCTTTAAGAAAAGAATCAGTTCGAGTTTCTTGAGAAACAACTCGAGATGAAAACAGAGGTTATGGTTTGAAAGTTGTTGGTAAACTAGCAGCTGTCTTATGATGTTGAGATCTTCTTGGTTTCACTGGTGCTTGTGTAGCAGTATTTTCATGCTTAGTATTGACTGAGAGAGTTGCTAGTCCTTTTTCAATTGGTACTTTGATTACCTTATAGTCTGCCTCAAAGTAAATGTTTCCACACTCAAAGCACATGAGTTCTTTATTTCTGTCCATAATTTCTTGTGTTAGTGCTAGAATTTCCATGGTGATCCCCTCTAGATTCTTCTGTCAAGAAACCTCCACCTCTTGCTTCAAGGTATTTAATTTTTTTTTGAGGTTTTCATTCTCTGTTATGAGTGCAACAATTCTAGAATTTTCAATATTTGTGATCTTTCTCTCAATCTGGGCAAACAATTGGGTAAGTGGCACATCCTCAAAATTATCTATTGCATGTTCTGGTATATTAGTTGTGTCAGTCATGATTGGTGCACTATCAAATGCTCCATCATGTATTACCCTCTCTGGTTGAACATCCTCCTATGGTGCAGTTGGTTCATGTGTTACAGTTGTTTCTGTCATGACTAGTTCTTGTGGAACAGTCTTGACTTGGATAGCTGGTGCTTGTATTACAACTACCTCCTGCATTGTCTATTCTTGTAGACCAGGCCCATCGTTTTCAGGTGTATGTATTTTCACTGTTTGGTTATTGAGAGAGACGAGTTCTTGTGTGTTAGTTCCTTAATCAACCATAGAGGATAGTGGATGAAGAATAGGAATAGCCTTTTTCAAATTTTTCCATCCAATTGCAGCTTCTGTAGACCTATTGGACCTAGTTCTTCTCCTAGGTAAATTAGAAACAAAAGAAGGGTCTTTCTTCTTCGTCGCTGGAGGGGGAACACTTCATTCTTATTCAACCACACAAGTAGAGAATTCTAGTATAGTGGGGTCTGCAATGATCTTTACATTGTCACTTGATGTGTGATGCACAGAATCATCAGGCGGAGATGATCATTCGGCTGCAATTTGCCTACCTTCAGTCTGAATGGAGAGGATAGTTGCTTGAAGTTCTTTACATAGAGTAAATCTTGGTGTACATACCTATGTAGAATTCTCTGTGATAGTAGTAGGTAGACTCTGTTTTGCATCTAATGTAATTTGGTTGATATCTTTCTGAATTTTTCTCTTGAATGGACATTTTCTTTTCTGTTGTAATCCATTGGCAGTAATAGTAGGACCTGTAACGATGGTTGCAGCAATAGGAGGCTCTTGTGGTATTGTTGGTGCAACAACAGACGTGGAAGTTAGACTTTTTCCCTTGAATGGACGTTTTATTTTCTGATATACTCCACGGGTAGTTATAGTAGGTCCTGAAATGATGTTTGAGGCAATAGGAGGATCGTGTTGTACTGTCGGTGCAACAACAGAGGGTGAAGTATGAATCTCTGTTGCAGCAGACCATGCTAACCTTGTTCTTTTTCGATGTGAAGCAGAGATAATAGGGGTGAGTTTTTCAATGACAACTATCTTAGCTAATGGCTATGAATCAAGGATTGGGCGAGTAGCTGGTTATGCAGCAGGTGGTTCAACCATAGCTGCAGGCTCATCGAGAGTTAACTGGTTGGTTCTAGAATGGGCTCAGGTTGTGTGTTTGCTTCTCTGAGTCATCTTACAGGTAGCGCTAGTAGGGGTTTGGATGACTGTTGTAGCCGAAGGTAGAGACTCAGGAAGAGGTCCTTGGATTTTGGTTTTAGGTACTGAGGAAATCGTGGTTGCATGGATAGAATGTGGCGGGTCTACTACAACATGTAATGGGTTATTGGAAATGCCCATACCTCTGTGAATTAAAATTTCGATGAGTCTATGCTTAGAGAGGAAGTTCTTGGGGTTCTTATATTTCTTTACAAAATGAGCCATGTTATGCAATGAATGAAGGAGAAAATAAGGAATGTTTATAAATGTTTGATGTCGCAGGTGTGATAATAAGAGAAAATCGGAAAAATAAACAACTTGGTACCTGCCTTCACAGGTAATGTATCTTTTGAGGAACTCTGCGACTTTCCCCCATGGCTCTAGTAAAGAATTGACGTCTTCTCCTCTGCCTTTAATTTTCACTTTCTCATTGCCGACGAGGAAACCCTTCTGTGCATCCGAGAGATGTGTTTTTCTATGAAGCCATCGGTCTCATGTTGTGGGCAATCCTATCACAGCAAAAATGCTTTCTTCTGATACTGGAATTCTTACCACATTCACCATTGAGTATCCTTCGGTGAGATTTTGACAAAATTCTAAGACATCGTCTTCATTAAATCCCTTGAGCTTCTTAAAATACGCTATCCAATCGACCTGGAGAAATATTTGGTATGCCTCTGGGTGTAACAGCAAAGTGTCCAGATTTGCTGGTTCATATCACATGGTTGATCCACCCATGATATTACTTGAGAATTTAACAGGTGCATAGGAAGAAAATGTAGCACCCAAACCAGAGTCACATCAAGCGCGAACATGTTTTTTCGAAGGAATACAGTGTCTCAGCAAAAAGAGGTGTGGTCGAAAAGGTGGTGGAGGTGGGTATAAAATGAGGTTTGGACGGCTAGATTTGCGTTTCCCCTTCCCATCTAATCTGATTAACTCCGGGTGTATCGATTTGGGACAACTGGTAAGTAAACAAGAAGTGTTCTTTTATATCTTCATTACTTTAACACGTAGGATTAGTCATGTACCTCATATCTTACCACACATAACGATCTGTCAGAGTAACCGTACTCTTCAAAAACCATCTTAGTCGTGTTGAATAATTGAAATGATGAAGGATGGTGTGAGAAATGATGATATGACGTTTGGAGCAGAGATGGAGTCCTTTCTGTAGTTGATCAGCGAAAAAAAAGGGCAGATGTGAAGTTAAAAATGATAAAACAACGCCTTTAAACAGAGAAAGTGGAAAGATTGACAAATCAATGGTGTTGGACCACAAAAAGATTGTAGAGTTGGAGTAGCAGCATTGGCAGAAATGCGAAAGAGAGAAGTGAGGTGGCCAAAAATAATAGCATCTTTCAGTGTATCAGCAGGTACTTCGGCCAAATTGGCGGAGATAGGTGTTACAGCATCGAATAAGAAAATGGTGTAACAACAAGAAATACAACCAATTAATCAGAAAAGGGTGTAACGACAGGAAATTGGTCGAGGGTGTAACAACAAGAGATTGGTCGAGGGTGTAACAGCGGGAAATCAACCAAGGGTGTAATGGCATAAATATGACCAATTAATCAGAAAAGGGTGTAACTGCAGGAAATTGGCCGAGGGTGTAACAACAAGAAATTGGTCGAGGGTGTAATAGAAAGAAATTGGCCAAACACTACAACTCTTAGTTTTTAGGAAGTTTTTCAACTTCCATCAACTAATCCTTTGACTCCTTTTTGCAGTTCTTAATTTGTTATTCATCAATTCTCCTGCACACGCATAACTGCCTGATACCTTTCAAGGCTGAATTTATTAGCATAGTAAAAGAAAGAAAATTTCAAACAAAAATTTTGCTGAGTTTATTTATATACAAGGTCTGAGTAAAATAAGTCCTAAGGTTCTAAAGGGGAAGGAGCAAGCTCCTTTCCTTTTAAGAAGTGATAACCTATATCGGCTATACAGCGAGATTTTAATTCTTCTTTCGATAGTGGATGTTGATACAGACGCAAGCGATGACCATTTTCATGTAATTATGTATTGGATCCATCAATAGTAATCAGCCTGACTGTCCCGTTGGAAAAAATAGTTTCTACCTCATAAGGTCTGAGCCATCGTGTACGCAGGTTACCCTGAAATTCTTTAAAGTGTGAATCATACAACAAAGCCCAATCTCCATTCTGGAAGATTTTTTTTTTTATGACTCGATCATGCCATTTTGTTCTCTGTTGTTGAATTACCGTGGTTTGATGAATAGCATCCAAACGCTTTTCATCAAGCTCATTGAGATACTACATTCTGGCCTTCTGTGCTAGAGTCAAGTCAAGTTTGACTTTTGATGTAGTTCTTAAGGTTTTGATTTCGAATTCAATGGGAAAAACAACGCTTTTTCCATATACCAGCGCATAAGGAGAAAAACCAGTGGTGTTCCTCCAAGTCATTCGCTAATTCCATAGAGATTCATGCAATCTGTCACTCCAATCCCGATGATGTTCTCTAACTGTTTTAGTAAGAATGGATTCAATAACTTTGTTTGTGCTTTCCACCTGGCCATTGCCTTGTGGATGGTATGGAGAAGCTATCCTATGTAACACATGATATGTACTGAGTAAGGCTTCAAACTTATTGGATGTGAAAGGGGGTCCTCTAGTTATTAATTCTTTGGGAACACCAAACCGAACAAAGATATCTTCGAACAAGAATGCTAAGAAAAATTCTTCTGAATCCCTAATGAGTGCTTTTGCCTCCACCCACTTGATCATGTAATATGTACAGACCAATATATAGACTTTTTGATTAGAAGGTGGGTTAATGGGCCCTACGAAATCCATGGCCCATCTCTCAAAAGGCTCTAACACTATCTAAGGCTGGAGAGGCATCTCATCTCTATGATTTGGCTGACCCATTCGTTGGAAACTGTTAGAACTTTGAACATATTTCTTGGCATATTGAAATATGGTGGGCCAGAAATAGCCCATCCTTAATATTTTATGCCCAGTCCTTTTATCAGCAAAATGCCCCCCACAAGGGCCATCATGGAAATCTTTCAGCATATCATACACTTCATCATCCCTTACACATCTCCTGATTTCCTAATCTAGTCCTGTGTAGAAAAGGTATCCTCTTATCCAACTATACCGAGCACTCTTCTGAATAATCTTCCTTCTTTCTTGAGGAGATAAGTGTGGAGGTACCTTCCCTGCAACCAAATATTTAGCAATGTCTGCATACCCAGGTCAGTGAGCAGATACCGCAAACAAATGTTCATCAAGAAAGGAATCATCTATAGGTGTATTATCATCATTGATATGTAACCTTGAGAGAAAATCAGCAACCACATTTTCTTTTCCTGGTCTATCTACTACAGTGATGTCAAATTCTTGGAGTAGTAATAACCATATTGTTACTCGGGCATTAGTAATAGGTTTATTCATTAGATATTTAATTGTTGTATGATCAGTATGAATAAAACTAGTATAACCAGTGACATAATGCCTTAATTTATTGATTCAATAAACTAGTGCTAAGAATTCTCTTTCAGTAACTGTATAATTCAATTCAGTAGGAGCCATGTTCTTGTTGATATAATAGATATCATAGGGATCTTTGTCCTCTTGTTTCCCTAGCACTACATCAATTGCAGTATATAAGGCATCTGAAGAAATGTAAAAAGGCAGAGCCCAATTGGGCCCTCTCAGAATGGGATCTGTAGACAATTTTTGTTTCAGATCTACAAAAGACAATTCACAGTTGTCAGTCCATCGAAAGTCAACATATTTTGTTAGGAGGAAAAACAAGGGGGAGGCAAGTTTGATTTTTTTTTTAGTGAATCTCCTGTAATATCCAGCATGCCCTAAGAAACTTATTACCTCTTTCTGAGTTGATGGAGTTGGAAAGTCCAAAATTACCTGGATTTTGGTTGGGCCTACCTGAATTCCTGCACAAGAAATGAAGTGTCCCAACACTACACCCTTGCTCATCATCATATGGAATTTTTCCATACATAAAGAAATATGAGATTGTATACATCTTTTGATCACTTTTTCCATATTAGACAAAGCTTCATTGAAATCAACACCATAAGGTGTAAAGTCATCCGTGAATATCTCCATACAGTCATTCATCATATCAAAAAAGATACCAATTACAGCTCTTTGGAAAGTGGCTGGTGCATTACACAAGACAAATGGGAGAACCTTGTAGGAAAATGTTCCCCAAGGGATGGTAAAAGTGGTCTTACCTTGGTCCCGTGGAGAAATTTTGATCTGGTTATAGCCACTGAATCCATCTAAGAAAGAGAAAAAAAAAATCCCAGCTAGGTTATCTAGAACCTGATCAATAAATGGCAAGGGGAAATGATCCTTCTGCGTGGCTTTATTTAGGGCTCTATAGTCCACACATAGTCTCCATTTCCCATTATTTTTAGGTACAATAACCAATGGTGAAACCCACTCGTTGTCTGATATAGGGTACATGAAATCGACATTGATAAGCTTCTGCATATCTTCCCTAACAATTTCTTTAAGGTTTGGGTTTATTCTTCGTTGGGGTTGGCAAATGGGTTGGCATTCGTCCTTAATGTATATATGGTGAGTGCATAATTCAGATGAAATTCCTTTCATATCCATGTAATCCCCGACAACCATTTTGATTTTCAGTGTCTTCTGAGAACATTTCTGAGCTCATCTCTATCTGGGCGATAGGGTCAAAGACTCTAATCAATTGGTGGTGCGTATTCTATCTAACAATAGAGGAGTCATAGCTAAATCAGTTGATTAACTTTTCCTCTATCTCATCTTTCAAACTCATTTATTTTCCTATGGTTAACATAGGTAGAGCACTTTCATCCCCCGTGTCCATCCATAAAGACTTTTCGGGTTCCGTACATGGTGTAGCATGAGGATACAGGGTCATTTTTTTTGTGTCATAACCATCAGAGATGGTCACTGAACCGGATCGACAACCAATGAAGGCATCAGTTGTAGCTAACCATGGTCTTCCCAGAATTAGGGGGTGGCCCCCCAACCGGGTTTTGGGTTGTAGAATGACAAAATTAGCAGGATACTCCCATGAATCTACTGAGATGACTAAATCATCTATTACTCCTTCTGGTCTGATGGTGGAAGGATCGGCTAATTCTAGTATAGTAGGAGTAGGTCGGACTTGTGTTCTTAGTTGTAGTAATTTCATAGTTTCTATAGGCATGATGGTAATTGTTGCTCCTAAGTCGACTAGCACATGGGGAATAGATGTTTGTCATATTTTGACAGTGACTGTGAGGTTTCCTGGGTCTCCATATTTAATAGGTGGGGTTTTTCCTAACATCAGCTCAGACAAATCCCCCACTACGTGCACTGTGAGAGGGTCCCTGGGTTTTCATCCAGGTATTTTTAGACAAAGATCTCTTACAATCTTAGCATAAATAGGGACATCTCTTATCGCTTGCAATAGTGGAATATTAATGTGCAGATTTTGCAATTCTTGTAAGAGATTGAAAGATGGTAATTCCACAGGTTTGGTAATTGTGAGTCTTTCAGGGAATGGTGTATCTATTGGATCTATAATGGGTTGATCAATTTCTTCTGTATTAGCAGATGGCCTTTCCCCTGATTCTTTGTCAGATTCTGAAGATGGAGCCTCTTAAATTATTGGCTCGACTATTCTCCCTGATCGTAATGTGATTTCATCACAAGGCATAGGAGTAATAGACAAGGTTGGCACATTGTGTATATCTATGTTTTCAATGGTCTTATTCTTTGGGTTTGGGTTAGGTTGCAAAAGAATCTGAGGTTGTAAGGGAGGATTTCTTGGTGGGGCATTGGGAGGTAACTGCAGTTGTTGCTACTAGTACTGGGGTTGGAACTATTGCTTATAAGGGTTTGGTTGTTGATAGTTTTGATAACTGAGTTGTTGTTGAGGGCCTCTCCAATACGGGTTCTATTGTCCATGATGATTATGTTGATTGGGCATAGGTAACCATGCATTAGGATCTTGATAAGGGGGTGGCATGTGATGTGGAGGAGGGGCACTTGTCTGGCCATATTGTGGCTGATTGTTCAAATAATTATTTGTTGAAGAAGAGAATTGAGATTTCATACCTTGACTTCGTGTCTACCATTGTCTCCTTTGTGTTATTAGATAGACAACCTTTTCTTCCTTGTTAGTTTCCTTCATTGATGCTTTTACTCCTGGCAGAGAGGGACATTGGTCAGTAGAATGATTTAATTCATAGATAAGATATACCTAGACACTATTCAGTGGGCACTCTCTTGGTGGATGTTTCTTTCTGCATTTTGGATAGAAAATGCACAATGCTTGCTCTGATTCTGCTTGTTTTTGTTTGACCTACAAAGTATCCATTTGTGAATAAAAAGAGTTAATCATTTATGTTTTGAAATTCTCTAACAGATTACCTATTTTTTCTCTTGTTTCTCCTCCATTGGTTGATCTATGTACCCTTGAAAAAGTGGTATCCTTGGTAGTTGACCTATTCTTTGTAGAACCTTGAGAACATATTTTACACAGATCTACAATGCCCTCATAAGTTTCCTTAGATATATCTCCCTTGCCAAGCATATTCAACATATCTAAATAGTCTTCTCTAACTCTTAGCAAAATGGTTTTCAAAATGTCCTTACTCACATTTAGATGTCCAGACCTTTGTAGATTATACTGGAGTCGTTCCACAAAATCTTCAAGGGTTTCCTCCTCCTTCTGAGACATATTGAACAATTCATCTCTTCGTTCTCTTGTTCGGCAGTAGTCTTGGTATTTGTTCAGGAAAAGTTGCCTCATTTGTACCTATGTTGAAATGTTCTCTCCTCCAAGGCTCATGAACCATCTCAATGCATTACCTTTCAATGTAGCTGGAAAGATTTTAATCTTTTGTGCAGTGGTAGTGTAGTCATAGCTTTTACACAAAATGTCAAATTCAAATAGAAACTCATCCGGATCCTCAGTAGATAATCCATGAAAATTTGGCAGAGCTGAGAGAGGTATGTTTTTCATAGGAGCCATCCCACGTGTGGGAACATTAGAAATAGGAAAAACCAAGGTAGAGATAGTATTTTCATTATTTAACTCCTCTTCATTATTCTTTGGTTTCTCTTGGCAAACCTCCTCTTCATTATCCCCTTGATTTTCCACATGTGCTCTTTCTCTCCACTCAATATGAAGAGTGTCCCACTCTTCTTTAGTGACTATCCTACCGTGGATATGATAAATTGCTTCTTCTAGATTTTCCCTGTTTCGAGTTGTACTTCCTTGATCTTCAATGTTCTCCATTGTTGCTTGCTGATTTGTTGGGGACAAATCTTCAGCTTCGAATTTAGCTTCATCTCCATCCCTTGATGAAAATGATGTTTCAAGAAGGGGTAGTTCTGAGGATTGAGGATTATGTCTTCCTGGAAGATTTGTAGGGTGAAAAATAGATCCTGAAGAGGAATCTGCTCTGGCTATAATTACATCAACAAGGGTTTGCCTTCCCAGTGTAGGATTTTTTCCTCCATGTCCTCTTGTACATGTAGGGTTAGTGTTTTGGGGGTACGCCCTCACGTTTCTTGATTCATGCATACTAATCATCGCTTAGAAAGAAAAATAACGTGCTTTATAAAAATCTATCATTATATTCCCCGGCAATGGCACCAAAATGTTGGGCACTTTGATCATCTAAATCAATAGAAGATTAAGGTGTTCAATATAAATTGTCAACCCAGGGAAGTCTTTTGTTTCAACATAATTGTGCATAGTCTATGCTAGATAATGAAAGCAACACTTAATCTAATTGTAGTAGGGAAGTGTAAAAAGAAACAAAAATCATCACTAATGAAATGGTGCTGGTTCAACTGGAGTTCTACAAGATTTGAAATCATAGCTGAAATATAAACTGATGCGTGTATAAGAATCTTGTATTACATTATTCTAATCTAACTGTCTATTTTACTTTTGTAGGAAGAAGTTCTAGACTAATTGCAGATAGGAAATCTACTTATGGTAAGAAAGTAATTCACACTTTTTATTTTCTTTTACTTGGAAACAAGATGTTAATCTAATGTAGAAAAAGGGAAAGCAGTTCTCCAGCAGCATTCAACAATTGACTTCTAATTCTTATGAGACAAATTTATGCGCATTTAGTTAAGAAGGAACTAGACTGTAACAACAATTGTATTCTCAGAATCGTTGACAGATAAATAATTCGTATTAACACAACTAGTATGGAATTCAAAATAGAGGGGAATCTATGAGTAAGGTGGGCCCTTCCCTTCTCACTGAATCCACTCAAAGAAAGAGGCTACAGTCTGTTAAAGAAACTCAATCCACTCTTTTATTGATTTACCAAAATGTTGTGTACAATAAGCTTTTCTTTACTTCACTTTCTCATAGTCCAAATTCATCCCCTTTGATTACAAAATCTCTACTATTTAAAGTCAGAGTCATCTAGTTAGAACAAAATTAGAACATCCTTGACAATCCCCAATTCTCAAGTTGTTCATATGATATCATAAATACAAGATCTAAAACTATTCTTGTAGGTTAACACATGTAATAGCAGGTATAATAGCTTTCAGGATCGGTGTCATTTGTTCTAGCAGTCATGTAACAGTAGAATCATTGGCACCTGTTGCATCATTCGTGTAATAGGTTCCAAGATAGGTGCCTTGCTGTAACAGCTTCCAAAATTGGTGCCCTGTTGTAACAACTTTCAAGATTGGCGNTTGCTGTAACAGCTTCCAAGATTGGTGCCTTGCTGTAATAGCTTCCAAGATTGGTGCCTTGCTGTAACAGCTTCCAAGATTGGCGCCTTGCTATAACAACTTCCAAGATTCGCGCCTTTCTATAATAGCTTCCAAGATTGGCGCCTTGCTGTAACAGCTGATGTATCAGTAGAGACCATTATTCCATACTTGGCTGTTCTATACATTCTGTTCATTAGTTGAATCATTTTATGGGTAAAATATGTGCACGTTACCAATCAAACATGCTAAGTAAACAAAAATATAAAATAAAGTTGAATGATTCATACCCAGGGAAAAAATGTTCTTAGCACACATTATAGTAGGCATTAGCTTAGAGAGGATAAGGTTGAATGGGCTAAAGATGTAGTGAGAAAGGGAAATTTATGGGTCCTAACAACAGTCACCGATATTCCTCTTCTAGATCCCTTGTATTCCTGACAATTCCATGGTGATGAGGACATACTCGAGGAATTAATCACCCCTGACTGCCCATGGGATGCGCTACACCACCGATTTCTCTTTCTTTCCCAGGAAGCCTTCGTGCCTCCTAACCAACACCCCATATACGCAGTCGAAACCAAGGATTTTATCCCATCAGGCCATATCAACTAGTTCAACAACCCTATCCCTGCCCCTGATGATTTTGAAGAGGGAAATATGGCCAACATTTCCCCCACCATTAAAATCGATATTTCCATCAGAAAGGGAGTCGTCAAGGAAATCACTATTGGTGATGCATGCACTACTGAAGAAATTACTGCTTACAAAGCTCTCTTCTAGAAATATCGAGACATTTTTGCCTGGTCATACATGGAGATTCCTGTCCTTGACCCCTCTATTGTCAAACATCGCATCGACACTTGGCCTGATATCACACCAATTCACCAAAAACAACGACTGCTACACCCATCCAAAGAAGCGGCCATCAAAGTTGAGATTGACAAATTACGTGTTGCAAGGTTCATTTACCCCATCGCCTATACATCATGGGTCTCCAACCCTGTCCCTGTTAACAAAAAACAGGGTACTATCCATGTCTGTACAGACTTCCGTGACCTCAATCACACATGTCCCAAAGACAACTTTCGAACACCCTTCATCGACCAAATTATCGATGATTGCACAGATCACGAGGCTTTGTCCTTCATGAATGGTTTCTCTGGCTACAACCAAATCCAAATTCACCCCACCGATCAATACAAGACCGCATTCACTACCCCTTGGGGAACCTTTTCATATCGTTTCATGCCATTTTCCCTCAAGAATGCAGACGTCACTTTCCAACGGGCCATGACATACGTTTTTCATGACCTGGTTCATATCATCCTCGCATATTTGGACAACCTCACCGCTCGATCCAAGAAACACACTCAACATCTCAATGATCTATGAATCATCTTTCAAAGGTGTTGTTAGTACAATATCCACTTGAATCCCCTGAAGTGTGTAATATGCGTCACTGTTGGCCACCTTCTTGGGTTCATTGTTTCCCAATGCGGTATTACCATTGATACCCTCAAAGTCCAAGCCTTCATGGAAATTCCCCCTCCTTGGAATTTATGCCAACTACAGAGCCTACAAGGAAAAGCTAACATTTTACGGTGCTTTGTCCCAGACTATGCCACTCGAGCACACGGTTTCCTTCGCTTACTATGCCACGACATCCCATTCCACTAAGATGAACATGCCCAAAACGCTTTCGATGATCTTAAGATGGCACTCTCCAACACTCCTTTGATTAGTCCACCCGACTATAACTGTGACTATATCCTCTACATATCGGCCTCAACCCTCTTAGTATTAGGATTTCTCATTCAAATAGGATATGATGACTGCGAGCATGTCATTTACTAGATTAGTAAAACCCTCTTAGGGACACCCTTCAAATACAATCACGAAGAGAAACTAGCCCTTGCAGTCGTCTTCATAGTCCAGAAACTGTGCCATTACATTTTGCTTTGAACTACCAAAGTCATAGCAGATTCCAACCCCATGCAATATTTTCTCCGTCGTCGGCAAATTAATGGTAAATTTTCTCGATGGATCATCATCCTTCAAGAGTACGATCTCAAATTTTCAACACCCAAGAGCAAGAAATCTCTCATCCTCGCCAAATTTATCACAACATTTCCCTCCGACACTACCAAACTACCGGTCAATACAAACTTCCCTGATGAACACCTCTTTTACATCCCCTCGGATGACCCTTGGTATGGTGATCTTCTCGTCTATCTCTGAACAAAAAAATTCAGAAACCACCTCTCCAGAGATGATCGCTGACATATTCATCACCAAGCACCCCGCTACCTCCTCATTGGGGATATCCTATATCAGCGAGGGGTCGACACCATACTCCGTCGATGCTTGACTATTGACAAAGTCGATAGAGTCTTGAACGACTGCCACAACGACGCTTGCAGGGGCCATCTCTCAGGGATGTCCACCTCTTAGAAAATCATCCACATAGGTTTCTTTTGGCCTATATTATTTCACGACTACATCATGCCATGAAACGATGTGATAAATGCCAGCGTTATGCCAACAAAGCATGCACACCACCTTCTCTTCTACACCTAGTCATCACTGTTGGTCCCTTTTGTAAATGGGGCATCAACTTCATGACTTGCAACCCTCCATATAGCAATGGACACAAATACATAATCGTTGCAGTCAATTACTTTACCAAGTGGGTTGAATCCATGCCTACCTTCAACAACACCACCGACACATCAACGCATTTTTTCTTTAACCACGTCATATCCCGCTTTGAAGTACCACTCCAACTAGTCTCTGATCATGGGAAGCATTTCGAGAATGTGATTTTCATTGAACTCTCATCCAGGTTAGGCTTCTCCCACGAGTTTGCCTCACCATACTACCCTCAGTACACCAGATAGGTAGAAGTAGTTAACAAGGTCCTCAAAACAATGTTGTAGTGCATGGTTAACAAACATAAAACCAATTGGCATCATATGTTATTTTTTGTGCTCTGGGCTTATCGCACAGTAGTCAAAACTGCCACGGGTTTCACACCTTTTCATCTAGTCCACAAGGTTGAGGCCACTCTTCCCATCGAGTGTGAAATTCCCACCTTACGCACCGCTATTGAGATATTACCTGACACTGCCCCAATGGAGCAGTGTTTACTGAACTTAAAGTCCCGGATGAAGACCGTCGATCCTCATTATAGAACAATGAAGCAACCAAAAAATGGTCAAAGCCCACCTTTGATCACCATGTCAACCTTCACTCATTTAACGAAGGAGACCTCATCCTCGATTACGATATCACTCACGATACCCTCATCCATGGAAAATTCGAGTCCCTATGGCATGGACCATACATCATCCAACATTGCCTCACAAAAGGCACATACATCCTGGCCTCCCCTGAAGTCCATCCTCTCAAAGAACCCATCAATAGGTTGTACTTAAAGAAATTTTACGCTTAAGCATAGCCATACTACACTAGACTTTCTCTTTTTTGTACGTATTTTGTAGAGTTTTTAATATTCTTCTATCCATACCTCACGTCTAATCTATCACTCGTTTTATTGACATATGCCACCCCCATCAACCTACCACATCGGTTACGTCGACGGAGCTAGCCGTTGGACACAAAATCTTGTTTTGGCTGCTTGGGCCCTCTATTCACCTTCAGATGACTTGCTCCACACCAGCGACATATGTTTAGGTTCATCCACCAACAATCAAGTAGAATACACTATCGACATTGGTCTCCTTGTTGAGGCCATTCATCATCATATTCATCACCTTAGCGTCTTATTATATTCCCAACTTGTTGTCCTCCAGCTCAACAATGTGTACTGTGTCTGTGATCCTTGCCTCTTTCGCAAATAATTGCAAGTTAGACTTTTATCTTGACATTTTTATTTCATTACATTCACACATATCCCAATACAATTCATTCAAATAACNAACATGGATAACATTATACTAGATTGCATATATCACATCAAGACATCTTCACTGACACAAAAGAGGCAACCCTCACGGTTCCTCCCTCTCTCACCAGGACCTTCTTCGCTCACGGCCCGAAGGGTTCAAACCCCTCCTATGCCTCTCGGGAATTTCTCACCCACAGGGATACTCCTTCGGCGATCCCCTCTTCGGAATTTGGGATATCGTGATTCACGGTCTCACGAACTTTATGAGCACAATCACATGTAACTCCAAAATCTCGAACCCCGATGGTCAACGGGTCAACCCTTTCTTGCGTCGGGGATTTCCCTATCAGGAAATTGGCGATTGTGGTGTCGTGATTCACTCGCCTCGCAAATCATCGAACCCTGAATCCCGATAGCACGTGTCCTCACTGTCGACACTTGGACCCACACACCTGTGCAACTCGGGAAACCGCCGATCGGGAATTCGCGACTTCCGCCGCACTGTTTCATAGGACCTACCAAGTCCCGAGCTCCGAAATCCCGATGCCACGTGGATTCCACTAACACATGTGGTCCCACTCAGCCATGTCACTTCCTTCCCTCGTGCGATCGGAGATCACGATATTGCGATTTCTTCTGTCGCGAGTCCTTTGCATTGGGAAATCCCGAATGCCGAACCCCCAAATCTCCGGATTCGCGCCACCTGTCTCTACGTTGATCGACGGCTCCCGTTGATTCGGGAAATCGTCGGTCGCGGTTTCAAAGGGGCATGAAATCCTACCCCGCCAAACCCCGAGCACTGAAAACCCGAAGTCCGACTTCCCTGGATCGTGTGCCACGTGTCCTCCTCACAATCAACGACTCCCGTTAACTCGGGAAATCACTACTCATGATTCCGATATGCATGCAACTCTTGCATTGCCAAACGCCGAACGCTGAAATCCCGATATGATGGGATCTCTCGACACGCGTCCCCCTGGCAATCAACGGCTCCCGTAATTTCAGGAAATCGCTACTCGCGATTTCAACGAGCACGAACCTCTTGCCTCGTCAAATGCCGAAGCCCGATATGCCGATATCCGATGGCCGGTTCCCTTCTATGCCTAGGGGTTAAATCCCGTGCAGCTTCTCCACGATCCGACGGTCAGCGGGGTTTCGCGAACTTCGCCTGCGAATTCCAACCATTGGTTTCTCCTCCTGGAACATTCCTTCCCTTCCAAAGCTCAGCCTCGATTCAAACCTCTCCTGGGTCTGTTCCAGCAATAGTCCGAAAGAACTATCCCTCCTGAGCTTGATTTCTCTCGGATCTCTTCAAAGGAAGATCTGTGGTCTCCATTCCCCTTTGCGGTTATGACCTCGCGCATAAAAGCTCTATCTTTCCTGAGCTTCTCCCGTAGCTTTGACCTCTACAGACGCTCGATTCTTATGCTCTTTCTCCCACAGATGGAGAATATCGACGCCTTCCTGGCTCCTTGCTCAAGCAACCTCCGTGCTGAGTCTTTTTGGGTATTCAACAACCCAATACAGCTCCCTCAGTGGACTCTTCTTTTTCACTTCAGAAGTCCAAAGGTTCTTCCTCTTGTGCCCTTATGCACTCGTTCGATGCCCTCCTGGCAGATCTCCCACAGAATCCTCAGTAGACTTCTGCTCCTTCAGAACTCACCACAGAGTTCCTTCCTTACACACCCTCGATACCCTCTTGGTAGAGTTTCTACAGAACTCCTCAGAGGTTTTGTTTACAACAGTGTCTCAGCTACACTGCTTTGACTATTGAGGTGTTCAGCAACCCCAAAGTCCTCCTTCTGTATGAGTTGTTGACTTCAACGCTTGTGCTCTCAACACGTCTTTGTCTGACTCCTCGTGAGTTCAGAAGTGCCCCCTCAGTGCACTGGTATTTAGAGTCTCAGCGCTCTGTCACGCCCTCATGGCATGAAACCTCAAAGACCTCTCAAACCTAAAATCAAACACACTCTCTACAAAGGCATAATAACAGTACACAAATACAACATAAAATGAACACATACACAGACATGCATATAATGACAGAAAGTGCAGGAAAAACTGCTATGTATTTATAATGGCAAATGCCTATATATTTTACAAGGTGTTCCCAAGCTCTCCTCAGCTCTACATGTGTTCTCTCTACACGTAACTCCCCGGCCTCTCAAAATGAGATCTCTCTATCTCTTTTTCCTGAGGTTCTCTCAGCGCTTCCCTCCAGGATTTTCCTACTCTAATTAATTTACAATCAATTACAATAAATGGGCTGTCTAGTCTGCTATCCAGAACTAGATCCCAGCCAGATCTATAATAAATGCCTATCTTATCTACAGCCTGCGCAAAGACATGGCATTCACGGCTCACCAGCCTAAGACATTAAATTTCATTGAATTTCGAATTCAAAATGAGGCTGCGCCTCCCTTTTCGCCCTAAATGGGCGCGTGCTGACGTGGTTGGCTGGCTGCATGGAGAGATGCTCCTGCATCATACTCCACAGCTGCATGGAGAGATGCTCCTGCATCATACTCTTCGCTGGTAATCTGCGCTGACCTCAACATCAGCCTTCTGATGTCCTCTATCTCTCGGTCCAGCTTCTCCAGTGGCTGGCTCTATTGCTATAGTCTCCCCAGCTGCAAAATATTTTGGCCATTGGGAAAATCATCATGATCTCCCATGCCATCTTGTTCATCTTCATTTGTGTCCTTCAATCGCCAGTTTACTGCAGTCTCTAGTTCTGCAGTTTCTTCCTGACTGACCTACTGCTCAGTCATCTTCTTTTCTGATAGCTCACATTCTGTCAGTTGTTTTTCTGGCTCTGGATTGTTCAACCAATCCTCCAACATCTTCAACTCTGTCTCCCATGGAGTGATGATCTTACCTGCCTACTCCTCGGCATCTTCTACTGCTAACCCCAGTGTTGCAGCTTCCTCAGCTCCCTTGCTGACTGTGTTGAGACATTCCTCAGAATGCTCTCTCTCTCATTTTGCCTCTGCAATCTCCCCTGTTGCATTGTTTTCAGCTTCTTTGCTGAAAATGCTAAGCCATTCCTCAGAATGCTCATGTTGCTCCTTTGCTCCCGCTTGAGCTTTTGCTGTCAGCCTCAGTGCTACAGCTCCTTCAGCTTGCTGGCTGAAATCTTTGAGTTGTCCCTCCGAACACTCATTCTTCTTTGCATTTGCTTGGGCAGTCCCAGATGCCTGCTCCAACTCTTCTTCTTCAACAGTCATCTCCAACTGTGACTGCTCTGCTGTTGTTGCATGTACAATAGAATTTTCTGCCTCCTCCTGGGCAGATGGTAGGAATATTGAAACTCCCCCAATCATCAGTATACCATCCTGATGTTCCTTCTCTCCTGTCAGCTTCATCTGCTGATCTTCCTGCGAGCATATATGCTCTATCATCTCTCCTGGCTGAGTCTGACTTCTCAAATCATCCCTGCCCAACTGGCAATATGGGATGCTTCCACTGCTACTTCCCTGGCAGATTATGAGATCAACCAATCCGATCTTCATCAGCAACCTTTGCTGACTTGAACTCTCCCATGAGTCCAAGAGACTCTCAGATAGTCTCAAATTTTCATCTCTGCCCTCCAGGCAGCTTAGTACACTTCCGATGCCCTCTTGGCAGTCTTCGATATCTTCACATGATCTCCTTTCATTGCCCAGCTGGCAATGCAAAGTTTCCTGGCTTTCCTCACGACAGTCTTTGAGATCCTCAGCCGACCCCAATTTTGTTCCCTTGCCCAACTAGAAAACTGGAATTTCTTCCTTTCTGCCCAACCGACAGTATTTGAAACCATCGACTGATTCCAATTCATTCCAATCATCATCATTATCGCCATCAAGACTTTGTCCGCTCTCTGACCAACAGTAACAAATCATGTCTTCTTCTGTGGCCCTGAGGCTCTCAGCATACCTCAGCCATCTTTTCAACAGCCTACGCTGTCTTTTGACCATCAGCTGCTTGACTGGCCATTTCGCTTTTGCCTTCTTCATTGGCAATTCATGCAGTCATCTCCTCCTCCTATCCTGCCGCATCTGCAGTTCCATCTTCTCTATGTCTGCTTTTAATTCATAGAGATTTCTAGTCTCTTCTACTTCCTCTGCAAGATTTTCTGCCTTGCTTTTCTTCCTATGGCCTTGAGTAGCCATCTTGCTGTGTCTATCTGTTCTCTCGACAGACCTGCTGCTGTCACCCCAGCAATTCTGGGTGCTCAACTTCATCCTCCTACAGTCTTGCTGACTGTCTCTGGGCTGTTGTCTACCTGCAAGCAGTCCTCATAGAGTCCTCAGTAACTCTGTCTTCCTTCACCTGTAATATACAGATGAAATCCCACTCTGATACCACTTGATGCAAGTCATGAGTATCAGAGTGTTTCCTCTTTCTCCTTCTCTTCTCTCACCTGCAATATACATACAAGACTTAATAGCTCTGATACCACTTGACGCAAAAGAGGCAACCCTCACGGTTCCTCCCTGCTCTCACCAGGACCTTCTTCGCTCATGGCCCGAAGGGTTCAAACCCCTCCTATGCCTCTCGGGAATTTCTCACCCACAGGGANCATCTTCACTGACACAAAAGAGGCAACCCTCACGGTTCCTCCCTCTCTCACCAGGACCTTCTTCGCTCACGGCCCGAAGGGTTCAAACCCCTCCTATGCCTCTCGGGAATTTCTCACCCACAGGGATACTCCTTCGGCGATCCCCTCTTTGGAATTCGGGATATCGCGATTCGCGGTCTTGCGAACTTTATGAGCACAATCACATGTAACTCCAAAATACTGAACCCCGATGGTCAACGGGTCAACCCTTTCTTGCGTCGGGGATTTCCCTATCGGGAAATCGGTGATTGTGGTGTCGTGATTCACTCGCCTCGCAAATCACCGAACCCCGAATCCCGATAGCACGTGTCCTCGCTGCCGACACTTGGACCCACACACTTGTGGAACTCGGGAAACCGCCGATCGGGAATTCGCGACTTCCGCCGCACTATTTCATAGGACCTACCAAGTCCCGAGCTCCAAAATCCTGATGCCACGTGGATTCCACTAACACATGTGGTCCCACTCAGCCATGTCACTTCCTTCCCTCGTGCGATCGGAGATCACGATATCGCGATTTCTTCTGTCGTGAGTCCTTTGCATTGGGAAATACCGAATGTCGAACCCGCGAATCTCCAGATTCGCGCCACCTATCTCTACATTGATCGACGGATCCCATTGATTCGGGAAATCACCGGTCGCGGTTTCAAAGGGGCATGAACTGCTACACCGCCAAACCCTGAGCACTGAAAACCCGAAGTCCGACTTCCCTGGATCGTGCGCCACGTGTCCTCCTGACAATCAACGACTCACGTTAACTCGGGAAATCGCTACTCGCGATTCCGATATGCATGCAAGTCTTGCATCGCCAAACGCCGAACGCAGAAATCCCGATATGATGGGATCTCTCGACACGCGTCCCCCTGGCAATCAACGGCTCCCATAATTTCAGGAAATTGCTACTCGCGATTTCAACGAGCACGAACCTCTCACCTCGTCAAATGCCGAAGCCCGATATGCCGATATCCGATGGCCGGTTCCCTTCTATGCCTAGGGGTTAAATCCCGTGTAGCTTCTCCACGATCTGACGGTCAGCGGGGTTTCGCAAAATTCGCCTGCGAATTCCAACCATTGGTTTCTCCTCCTGGAACATTCCTTCCCTTCCAAAGCTCAGCCTCGATTCAAACCTCTCCTAGGTCTGTTCCAACAATAGTCCGAAAAAACTATCCCTCCTGAGCTTGATTTCTCTCGGATCTCTTCAAAGGAAGATCTGTGGTCTCCATTCCCCTTTGCAGTTACGACCTCGCGCATAAAAGCTCTATCTTTCCTGAGCTTCTCCCGTAGCTTCGACCTCTATAGACGCTCGATTCTTTTTCTCTTTCTCCCACAGATGGAGAATATCGACGCCTTTCTAGCTCCTTGCTCAAGCAACCTCCGTGCTGAGTCTTTCTAGTTATTCAACAACCCAATACAGGTCCCTCAGTGGACTCTTCTTTTTCACTTCAGAAGTCCAAAGGTTCTTCCTCCTGTGCCCTTACACACTCGCTTGATGCCCTCTTGGCAGAGCTCCCACAGCATCCTCATTAGACTTCTGCTCCTTCAGAACTCACCACAGAGTTCCTTCCTTACACACTTTCTATACCCTCTTGGTAGAGTTTCTACAGAACTCCTCAGAGGTTCTGTTTACAACAGTGTCTCAGCTACACTTCTTTGACTATTGAGGTGTTCAACAACCCCAAAGTCCTCCTTCTGTATGAGTTGTTGACTTCAACGCTTGTGCTCTCAGCACGTCTTTGTCTAACTCCTCATGAGTTCAGAAGTGCCCCCTTAGTGTACTGGTATTCAAAGTCTCAGTGCTCTGTCACGCCCTCATGGCATGAAACCTCAAAGACCTCTCAAACCTGAAATCAAACACACTCTCTACAAAGGCATAATAACAATACACAAATATAGCATAAAATGAACACATACACAGACATGCATATAATGACAGAATGTGCAGGAAAAACTGCTCTGTATTTATAATGGCAAATGCCTGTATATTTTACAAGGTGTTCCCGATATCTCCTCAGCTCTACATGTGTTCTCTCTACATGTAACTCCTAAGGTGCTCTCAGCGCTTCCCTCCAGGATTTTCCTACTCTAATTAATTTACAATCAATTACAATAAATGGACTGTCTAGTTTGCTATCCAGAACTAGATCCCAGCCAGATCTATAATAAATGCCTATCTTATCTACATCCTGCGCAAAGACATGGCATTCACGGCTCACCAGCCTAAGACATTAAATTACATTGAATTTTAAATTCAAAATGAGGCTGTGCCTCCCTTTCCGCCCTGAATGGGCGTGTGCTGATGTGGCTAGCTGGCTGCATGGAGAGATTCTCTTGCATCATATTCCACAGCTGCAAAAATCATGAGCTCTTGCTCGTGAGCTTCCCT
>JASDQU010690029.1:28048-56972 GCA_032191745.1 Picea mariana
CCCAGCTGCAAAATATTTTGGCCATTGGGCAGATCATCATGATCTCCCATGCCATCTTGTTCATCTTCATCTGTGGCCTTCAATCGCCACTTTACTGCAGTCTCCAGTTCTGCAGTTTCTTCCTGACTGACCTGCTGCTCAGTCATCCTCTTTTCTGTAGCTCACATTCTATCAGTTCTTTTGCTGGCTCTGGATTGTTCAACCAATCCTCTAACATCTTCAACTCCGTCTCCCATGGAGTGATGATCTTACCTGCCTGCTCCTTGGCATATTCTGCTGCTAACCCCAGTGTTGCAGCTTCCTCAGCTCCCTTGCTGACTGTGTCGAAACATTCCTCAGAATGCTCGCTCTCTCCTTTTGCCTCTGCAATCTCCCCTGTTGCATTGTTTTCAGCTTCTTTGCTGAAAATGCTGAGCCATTCCTCAGAATGCTCATGCTCCTCCTTTTCTCCCACTTGAGCTTTTGCTGTCAGCCTCAGTGCTACAGCTCCTTCAGATTGTTGGCTGAAATTTTTGAGTTGTCCCTCCGAACACTCATTCTTCTTTGCATTTGCTTGGGCAGTCCCAGATGCCTGCTCCAACTCTTCTTCTTCAACAGTCATCTCCAACTGTGACTGCTTTGCTGTTGTTGCATGTACAATAGAATTTTCTGCCTCCTCCTGGGCAGATGGTAGGAATATTGAAACTCCCCCAATCATCAGTATACCATATTGATGTTCCTTCTCTCCTGTCAGCTTCATCTGCTGATCTTCCTGCGAGCTTATATGCTCTATCATCTCTCCTGGCTGAGTCTGACTTCTCAAATCATCCCTGCCCAACTGGCAATATGGGATGCTTCCACTGCTGCTTCCCTAGCAGATTATGAGATCAACCGATAACATCTTCATCAACAACCTTTGCTGACTTGAACTCTCTCATGAGTCCAAGAGACTCTCAGATAGTCTCAAATTTTCATCTCTGCCCTCCAGGCAGCTTAGTACGCTTCCGCTTCCCTCTTGGTAGTCTTTGAGATCTTCACCTGATCTCCTTTCATCGCCTAGCTGACAATGCAAAGTTTCCTGGCTTTCCTCACGACAGTCTTTGAGATCCTCAGTCGACCCCAATTCTGTTCCTCTGCCCAACTGGCAAACTGGAATTTCTTCCTTTCTGCCCAACCGACAGTATTTGAAACCATCAACTGATTCCAATTCATTCCAATCATCATCATTATCACCATCAAGACTTTGTCCGCTCTCTGACCAACAGTAACAAATCATGTCCTCTTCTGTGGCCTTGAAGCTCTCAGCATACCTCAGCCATCTTTTCAACAGCCTATGCTGTCTTATGACCATCAGCTGCTTTACTAGCCATTTTGCTTTCGCCTTCTTCATTGGCAATTCACGCAGTCATCTCCTCCTCCTATCCTGCCGCATCCGCAGTTCCATCTTCTCTATGTCTACTTTTAATTCATAGAGCTTTCTAGCCTCTTCTACTTCCTCTGCAAGATTTTCTGCCTTGCTTTTCTTCCTATGGCCTTCAGTAGAAATCTTGCTGTGTCTATCTGTTCTCTTGACAGACCTGCTGCTGTCACCCCATCAATCCTGGGTGCTCAGCTTCATCCTCCTACAGTCCTGCTGACTGTCTCTGGGCTGTTGTCTACCTGCAAGCAGTCCTCACAGAGTCCTCAGTAACTCTGTCTTCCTTCACCTGCAATATACATATGAAATCCCGCTTTGATACCACTTGATGCAAGTCGTGAGTATCAGAGTGTTTCCTCTTTCTCCTTCTCTTCTCTCGCCTGTAATATACAAACAAGACTTAATAGCTCTGATACCACTTGACGCAAAAGAGGCAACCCTCACGGTTCCGCCCTGCTCTCACCAGGACCTTTTTCGCTCACGGCCCGAAGGGTTCAAACCCCTCCTATGCCTCTCGAGAATTTCTCACCCACAAGGATACTCCTTCGGCGATCCCCTCTTCGGAATTCGGGATATCGCGATTCGCAGTCTCGCGAACTTTATGATCACAATCACATGTATCTCCAAAATCCCGAACCCCGATGGTCAACGAGTCAACCCTTTCTTGCGTCGGGGATTTCCCTGTCGGGAAATCGGCGATTGTGGTGTCGTGATTCACTCGCCTCGTAAATCACCGAACCCCGAATCCCGATAGCACGTGTCCTCGCTGCCGACACTTGGACCCACACACCTGTGGAACTCGGGAAACCGTCGATCGGGAATTCGCGACTTCCGCCGCACTGTTTCATAGGACCTACCAAGTCCCGAGCTCCAAAATCCTGATGCCACGTGGATTCCACTAACACATGTGGTCCCACTCAGCCATGTCACTTCCTTCCCTCGTGCGATCGGAGATCACGATATCGCGATTTCTTCTGTCGCGAGTCCTTTGCATTGGGAAATCCCGAATGCCGAACCCCCGAATCTCCGGATTCGCACCACCTGTCTCTACGTGGATCGACGGCTCTCATTGATTCGGGAAATCGTCGGTCGCGGTTTCAAAGGGGCATGAACTCCTACCCCGCCAAACCTCGAGCGCCGAAAACCCGAAGTCCAACTTTCCTGGATCGTGCGCCACGTGTCCTCCTGACAATCAACAACTCCCGTTAACTCTGGAAATCGTTACCCGCAATTCCGATATGCATGCAACTCTTGCATCGCCAAACGCCGAAATCCCAATATGATGGGATCTCTCGACACGCGTCCCCCTAGCAATCAACGGCTCCCGTAATTTCGGGAAATCGCTACTCGCGATTTCAACGAGCATGAACCTCTCGCCTCGTCAAATGCCGAAGCCCAATATGCCGATATCCGATGGTCGGCTCCCTTCCATGCCTAGGGGTTAAATCCCATGCAGCTTCTCCACGATCCGACGGTCTGCGGGGTTTCACGAACTTCGCCTGCGAATTCCAACCGTTGGTTTCTCCTCCTGGAACATTCCTTCCGTTCCAAAGCTCAGCCTCGATTCAAACCTCTCCTGGGTCTGTTCCAACAATAGTCCGAAAGAACTATCCCTCCTGAGCTTGATTTCTCTCGGATCTCTTCAAAGGAAGATCTGTGGTCTCCATTCCCCTTTGCGGTTACGACCTCGCGCATAAAAGATCTATCTATCCTGAGCTTCTCCCGTAGCTTCGACCTCTACAGACGCTCGATTCTTCTGCTCTTTCTCACACAGATGGAAAATATCGACGCCTTCCTGGCTCCTTGCTCAAGCAACCTCCGTGCTGAGTCTTTCTGGGTATTCAGCAACCCAATACAGGTCCCTCAGTGGACTCTGCTTTTTCACTTCAGAAGTCCAAAGGTTCTTCCTCCTGTGCCCTTACGCACTCGCTCGATGCCCTCCTGGAAAATCTCCCACAGAATCCTCAGTAGACTTCTGCTCCTTCAGAACTCACCACAGAGTTCCTTCCTTACACACCCTCGATACCCTCTTGGTAGAGTTTCTACAGAACTCCTCAGAGGTTCTATTTACAACAGTGTCTCAGCTACACTGCTTTGACTATTGAGGTGTTCAGCAACCCCAAAGTCCTCCTTCTGTATGAGTTGTTGACTTCAACGCTTGTGCTCTCAGCACGTCTTTGTCTGAATCCTCATGAGTTCAGAAGTGCCCCCTCAGTGCACTAGTATTTAGAGTCTCAGCGCTCTGTCACGCCCTCATGGCATGAAACCTCAAAGACCTCTCAAACCTGAAACCAAACACACTCTCTACAAAGGCATAATAACAGTACACAAATATAGCATAAAATGAACACATACACAGACATGCATATAATGACAGAAAGTGAAGGAAAAACTGCTCTGTATTTATAATGGCAAATGCCTGTATATTTTACAAGGTGTTCCCAAGCTCTCCTCAGCTCTACATGTGTTGTCTCTACATCTAACTCCCCGGCCTCTCAAAATGAGATCTCTCTATCTCTTTTTCCTGAGGTGCTCTCAGCGCTTCCCTCCAGGATTTTCCTACTCTAATTAATTTACAATCAATTACAATAAATGGGCTGTCTAGTCTGCTATCCAGAACTAGATCCCAGCCAGATCTATAATAAATGCCTATCTTATCTACAGCCTGCGCAAATACATGGCATTCATGGCTCACCAGCCTAAGACATTAAATTACATTGAATTTCAAATTCAAAATGAGGCTGCGCCTCCCTTTCCGCCCTGAATGGGCGCGTGCTGACGTGGCTGGCTGGCTGCATGGAGAGATGCTCCTGCATCATTCACACACACATCAACCATCAGAAGTCTATCACAACATATATATTAGACATCATCAACTACATTAAAAAATCATCAACAAAAAACACATCACACATGTACACATTACCAAGATCCCAAAATGCATATCCATATATATATATATATATCGGTCAACATGTCATAAGTGTTTACAAAGATAATACATCGCCCATAGGCAGGTGAGTCACATCATCCCTACCAATACAAAACTGGATGTCACAACTATACAAAATGGGCTCACCAGCCTATATCAAATACAAAACTACATATCTCACAACCCTCAGGGCACCTCCAGTGCTCCAGCACCAAGTCCTCCCTCTGGTGGAGGTGCCCCACCAACTATAGGTCCCTTAGGTCCCGGGGTCAACCGCCCAGTCATCACAACTCTGGCTACAACTGATCTATGGATCAAGCTCTGTGACTTTGCCGACAGCCCAATACACTGCTCTAGGATCCCCTCATCTTGGATCTGCACCCACATCCCCTTAGACACTCCCTATAGAACCGCCTCTAATCGACAACGAAAATCAACAAACTCTCCCCTGGCCTTGGCCGGAGGAGCATGTGACAACCCTGCACTGGGGTCATCATAATGGCGTCTCCTAGCTGCTCTATCCTCATCACCGAGCCTCACCCCAACATCCTCTCATCATCGCCTCTCCCCTGTTCACGACGCTCCCCGCGGTGGTCTCACAGGCCCCTAGCGGTCTGGCACTCTAATCATCTTGACCTCTCGTCTACATAGTCACACATCTACACAAACAAGCATATGATAGCATCAACATCCATACAAATATCAACCATATGATATACTATCTAAACAAATCAAAATCTAGTAACAATAACATCATACCTCGCCGGTCGAATACCTCTCCCAGGGGTAATATCATCTCGGGGTCATCATAGAAATCTACCCCACTATATGGAATCTGCAATATGATGTGTGGCATCTGACGCCATACATATGCAGCCTCGTCCGTGAAGTAATGGCCACCCTGCCCACCCCCATGACGAACCAAAATCGTTGCCCACCGCTGTAGTCACGACTCTCGTGCTCTTGGTGGGTCTAACAAAACTCTCGGGTGCAACATAGGCACCCTCTCTAAAAACCAATCCACTAGAATATATCCAAAAGTGAAATCCCCTAAGTCGGTTGCTCGACACCTGGTGAGTTGTCCCACCATCTTGGCGTTCAGCATCAATCCCCAGGCAAAATGCTCACCCTCTATTGCCCGTTGCATGATCCTCAGCTGGCCGCCACTAACACGCTAAGTCGCGAGCGACCCATAAACTCTCACAATCATTGTTTCCATGCAACGACGTACCGGGGCATCCATCGCCCCAATCCTCACCACTGACCCGGACATGAAGTCCTCTCTCAAACAATATGTCTGGGCAAGGGTAGCCAACTGCCCCTCTCCAACTATCACCAACTCCGCTGGTAGAAAGGTTCCCTAAAAAGGGAGCCCAGTCAGAAAATAGACATCTTCCTCAGTAGAGAATGCCAAGTGCTCCCCACACACAACAAAACACTACAACTCTGGACTCCACATCCAGATCAAGAATTGCAATAGATACTCCTGTGCCCTCACCAATGAGCACTCAAAAAACTTTAGCAGCCCATAGGCCGCCAAAGCACCACGAACCGCTGGCTCCTCATCCCTCACGACCTCCCTCAGTCGGGCCCAGTCCCACTCTCTCCAATGGATCGACATCATTCCAAATGATCACATGCATCCACATATACTATACTCGATCAACCATCACAATTCATCAAAAACACCAAAAATCTCCCAAAAAAGATAAGTTTTTTCTCACCCTCAACTTTGCCTCAAGGGCACGGATGCTAACCCCAGAGGTGTGAACACATGCGCAACTGTTTACCACATAGGAGTGCATGTATGCACACCTTTTCAGGCCACAGGTGCACACCAAATGTGTGCCTGTTCACTACACATTTGCGCACTCCTGTGCGACTGTCAACAACACAACCGCGCACATATGCGCGATTGTGCTTCAAATGGGCGTGCACCCCATGCTCGCCTATTTTCCCAAATTGCATTCCCCCTACGTGACTATGCCCATTACAGCCATGCATTTGTGTGTGGGTCACCATCGATTGCCTGTGCATTTGGGGGGCCACAATCTCAAAAACCCCCATAAGGCCATCTATACGATCCTACCCAAAAATTGACACTTAACTATGAGACCACTAACTTGACTCTCGTACCTCCCAGATAAACTTCCTCTCACTCCTAGAATATCTGAATCTGCTTTAGAATCTCCTCTCTAATAACTATAGCAACAAGTACAAATGAGGTGGCAATGTGGGCTCTACAGCTATATATAGGCCCTTTTTGCCAAAACTTCCATACTCTCTTCCGGGAGCTCCAAACATCCGTTTTGTGATCCGTCTTCAGCCATGGGATCAGGATCCTGCTACCTACACAGTCATACTTCCCGGGTCACCATCCATCCCCGACCCCCAGGGAGCCATTTTCTCATACCTCGTTCAGGTACGCATGCTCATGTTCAAAATTATCAAATAACTGTTATATGTTCGTTATCTTCAGATATTGTTCACGTCGGGTATTTGGTTTTCATGTGTGCAGGTACTTGGTCATCACACACTAGAATGACCCCTTCAGGTATATGATCGACACTGAAATGTAATCATTCCCTCTGAATCTCAAGTGCATCTCCAGTCACACCCTCTGAAAATTTCCTTTAGGGTCCCTATATCCATCTCTGTAGTACTGTCACCTCCACTGCATTTTGGTACTGTCACCCGGTAGCACTCTCCCCCACATGAGCTGTCCCATTCATGGTCCCCCTTGGCACTTTGACACTCATGCTATTTTCACCCTTTAGGGATGGGAGTCCCAATAGTCTTATGCATTTTCGAGAATTAGCTACATACTCCTTCCCGCCTTTTTCTAGCTTTCCCAATGGACTCCTAGGTTATCTCATCATGGTTTTATTTTTAATGCACCTCCACTGTATCATTAACCATCCATTTAATCCACTGTCAATTTGCCCATATCTGAATTCCCCTTCATTCATTTCCCTCATACAGAGACCCACCCATTGGGCCCCTCACCCTCCACCAGTTCCCTACACAACTTGCGCCCTCATAGGCCAAGCCATCTTGCACTGGGGCACCCATTTATGTATTTGTACACTCATCCCCAATTATTTATTTATTTGGAAATTGTACATATCCTTTGTTTCCAACATTTACATAGCTTTTTGTTGTCACCTTTGACAACCTTCTTCCTTTTGGAAAATGCAACCCATGTCGCTCTTGGTTGGGGCATCCATTATATTCTACTCCTATTTACATAGTCCATAAACCCCAAGTATCCCACAGTCCACATACCTCTGCTCTTTGAGTTTGTTCACCTTGTCCCGCCTCTGGCACAACTTATCCCCCATCTAGTTGTCCCCCTGACACTCGACCAAGTTGTACGGTTGCTGCCACTTCACATATATCCCCAACCAAGGGCAGTTTTGAGTCTCCACCCATCTTGACTTCATCCATGTATCTCCTCAGTTTATGATCCCATCCAGTGAATTTCCTGAAGCCCTCCACTTCTTAGCATCGCATCTCCCTTTCTGTCAACATCAACACAGTTTCCATAAGGGCGACCGTATCTTGACTCTCATTACCTTTACAATGAGGAGTCGCAGATGACACATGGAGCACCATCATTCCTCTCTACTATCATTAGCCCCCATAACATTCGAATTCAACACTCTCTCATGTTACGGTGGGTCTTACTTTGCGACTATTGCAATTGTTTTTATATCTTCCGAAGACCTCTAAAATTTTTTGGGCCATCAATGCTCACCAAATCCTTGATACTTCCTCATAGTGTTATTGCTTACTTTTCAGAGTATTTTTCCTCATCAGAATTGTCCTCTACTCTTATCAACATGCCCTCGAGGGTGCTGCACTCATCTTCACCAACATACCACTTCATCTACTGTCTTACACATGTTTTGAGTTACATGACATGAGCATAGGGCATGCCCGCCTCGTTTGTACACAATTTATTTTTCACACCTTCAGAAAGGTCGGGTCCCATAGGTTCCCCTCTCCCTCCAACGGGTCACTCTTGATACTCTCGCTATCACTCTTTCTTACAATAGTACTCTTAGTAGAAGAAACATTGATGAATTTTGGTTATACGTATGCTCCTAACCTCATCCATCAAGGGGCATCTGTTATCACTGAAATTTTGTTCGCAAATGGTTACAGGAATCCAGCATCTCCAAATAGCTATTAAGTTCACCCATGGACCAAAATTACCAAAAAATCATTTCCAAAAGGTCCAAAACTATACAACTAGTTATAAAATCAGGATGTGCTATGACTATAAAGGGAGTGCGCGCACATGCGCCATCAAGAAACGCAGAAAAAGTGCACATGCGCACGATGCGCTACTATGGATGCTAAAAGCCACGCATACCTAAGAACGGTGCATTTATGATGTTGGTCGGCCTCCCACCCACTTCTGGTTCAACTTCCAAGTCGATTTGACATCCAAATCTTGGCTGAATCCAGCTAGGTGGCCGACCAAATTCCTAAAGGTGCCCTAAACAACCCCTTGTTCACACTAAAAGCAGGTTGCATAATACCTCAAAGTTGTGCTATAAAAAGAGTTCATGGGTGCACTACATCTTCAAGGAATTCATTTGTAAGGTTATGCTCCTACTATTCTCTTGGGGAATCATCTTTTCTAATCAAGAGCATACTAGCACCATTCCATTTGATCTATTCACATCACCTTTTGAGTGAATTATCCTGGGATTCTTTCACCATTTCTTTCAAGTTTTCAAGTTGTAAGAAGAGCTCAATCTTGGGGGTCCAAGAGCCCTCCCTTGGAGGAAGAAGGGACCCAAAGTCCCCCTTTCTCTTTGGTGTTTTCTTTTCACTAATACAATCCTTTCCATTGCTGACATGAGTCTTGTTTGTTTCTTGTTCTTATGTCCTTATGCACTATAGTTTAATTGTTTTTATCATTCCTAGTTTAATTCTTAGCTTAGTCTTTTATGATTTATTCTTATAACCCTTTCCTTTACTGTTGTCTTGCCTAACTAACCCAACTAAACTTGTAAGCACCTATGTTTTTCTCATTTAGGTTTCAAAAGAGGCGCAACAACGCCCAAATCAACGGTCTACAGTGGATATCAGACCCCCCACCGACCTTTCTTCCTTTAAAATTGGGGGGGGGGGTGTTCGAGTTAGTGGTTTTCCTGGCACAGGCCCTACATAACGTGTCAGCTCCATATCTACTCAGACCCCCCTCACTCATTTTCTCTTACCACTTACCCCCCCTCTGATAATATGCCTAACCGCTCATCCTATACTGCCCACCTCACTTCGCCACCATAGCTTACTATCCTGTCACACATCACACTCATTATACTCGTTGGCCAATCAATGTCATTGCCCATGCTCCCATTATCTTTCGCCTTTCACCACTTGTTCCCCCACTCACTCCCATATACATGTCGCCTGCCACCAAGACGTCACTTCCCGCCTACCCCTACCATGTAGACTCCTTCATCTACTCACCCCATCTCCACTTGACATTTTCCACCACATCATCCTATGTGTAAGTACTCTTCCCCGTCCTAAAACCAATCCCAAAACTAGTGTTAAACAACCATCTTCCGAGGAGTGTTCTGAGAAAAATAAGGAGTATTTTTTAAAAGAGAAAGAGGTTTTTCTCCAAAAAGGAATGAACTTCAATAACCTCTTTCAGGTTTTTCACAGGTGACATGGTTTGGGAGAAATGATAGCATCTTTAAACCTTATTTTTCAAGATTTCGGATCTTTCCTGTTTGACACATCTGCTTCAAACCCAAATTTCGGGCCAATGGAGAAGAATTTCATAAAACCGAGAGAGGTTTTCACTCAAAATAGGATGATATACAAAAATCACCCCCAGATTTTACACAAACATCTGATATTGGGAGAAATGAAGACTTCATGGGACCCTATTGTTTAGAATTTCAAGAATCAGAAAGTCAAAGGACAGATGGGAAAGAGAGCGGACTCAAAGGCACAGATCACCCACAAATCCCATCAAAACAACACCGGATCTCTAAATAAATCTCAACGATTTCTATTTCTTTGTAATCCAAAATTGAATTGGTTTAGATTTTCTTAAATTCAATCCTGCTGATTAATGACAGGACCATTGTAAATAATTTATAAATACTTCTAATTTCGAAGTATCAGGGGTTGGCTAGTTGGGACCTATTAGAAGTATGAAAATAATTTTGTAAAGAATCTCACAGAGCTTCCATGGACTCATTTTTCAGTAATACAATATGATCACTACAAGATTCTTGTGACAGATTCCATTGGTGAAGTGTATCTCTTCTCTGTAACTTTTTTTTTGTTGTTATCACAATTAATTCATACCTCTGAATTATTATGAGAAGATTAAGAGCATAATTGGTTTTAATGTACCCTCTGTCTCTGTCTTGGGATATTTTTTATGTTTTCCACTGAAGATTAAACTCAAAATTATCATTTTCTCTGTGTTTAATTGGATTTCTTGATTTGTTCCATCTCTACCATGCATTAAATCTTGAAGATCCAATGGATTTTCCTACCTTTCCTTGATATATTAGCTTGTTATGACCTGGGTTTGATCCATTCTGAGTTGTGAATCCATTTCCCAATGGTTTCTCCCTTTCTGTTCCAACCAAACCAATTTAAAAACCAAACCTTGTATTTTCTAACTAGCCTAAAATTCCCATCAAACAAATCTATATCAGATAGAGAGAGCCCTCTCTCAGTCTTAGAGGGTTAGATCTAGGACTCCAAGTTTTTTGATGTTACCTTAGTGAGTGCCTCCTCAGCCTTGGGGAAATAACAGAGTGCTAACAGAGTGGCGACCATACTGGGGATCCTTCCTCAGAAAAGCATATCAAGTTCCATATATGATTTGGTGGACAATGATTAGACACAAGAAGGCTGAATCATCCACCTGGCGACTCCAATCAACTCTAGATTAGTTCCAATTCAAAGACACCACTGGAGGAAGAACCTGAAACATGACCAGACCATCTGAAAAGACCAGGTATTTAAGTTGCAATGTTATCCAAGATGTAATTGGTTTTATTTTTAATTATTTCCTCTATTTTTGTGAATCCGGCCAAGACGATATTGCTAAAACATATGTTGATCAAATTCAACCTGAGGAGCCTCAAGAGATCAGGCCAAGTTTTACATCCCTTGTACATGCTCCTACACCTGTAAACATTCTAGATAGATACAAGCCTCTTATATTACCCCCTATACTCTATGAATTCCCTGCCAATTATTACAAACATCTTCCCAGATTTGATGGAGAACATGGTAATATCACATATGAAAAACACATAGAAGGTTTTGAAAATTATCTTGACCTTTTTGAGGTTGAGGAAGATGATCTCTGCATTAGGATTTTTTCTTTATCTTTGCAAGGTAGAGCTAAGGAATGGTTAAAAATTTTGTCACCTGCAAGCATTCCCAATCTTCAACAATTTGTAAAAATCTTTCGTAATAAATGGGAGATCAAGATAAATATTTTACTCATTCTAGAAGAGTATGATCATTTGAAAAGACAACCAGTAGAAACAGTGCAAAAATTTTCATCCAGATTCAATCAAGTTTACAATTCCATGCATGCTAAGATAAGATCACCTCCCGGTTTATCTCTTTTACACTACCTAGATGCATTTTATCTGGAGATGGAATTTCAACTAAGAGAAATGAACACTACTACACTCAAGTAGATGAAAGATAGTGTAATTAGTGTGGAAGCAAATTTGTTGATCAAAAGGTCAAAGATCAAGGTACAAGAAAGGGAGAAAATAACAAAGGAGCAGCTGGAATATTCATAAGATAAATTGGACATTCTAGAAAGAACCATGGAAGAAATGATGCAGGAATTCATCATGGGAAATGAACTTTATGTTCAAGGGAATCATGTTCCATTGGTTACAAAGAAATAAAGGGTCACTATTCCCAAACACTTTGCAGCTCACCCTTGGTATCATGGATTGGAAAATGATCATTTCATGTATTCAATTCACAACATGGACACAGATGAAAATCCAAATTAGCTTGTAGAGGAGCAATCAATTGATATGATGTGTATGTTTGATGACATTTCTTTCATGGACAATCTACCCAATTATTATAACTATGATGAGGATTACACCAAGGTGAATTCTTCAAAACCATTAGAAGCATATTTTTGGGAGGACGAAACTTAGTTACAGATCAAATATGAAAATCATCCTTTGCACAACAATCGGGAAAACAATGAGAAAAATGCAACAAATCTCAAAGTAAGTGAAAGATCTATGCCTTTATGTTTCTCTTCATTTCAAATTCGGAGAGAAAATTATAAACAAGTTGTCGATAGTAAATATGAATAATGTTTTGATCATTCGGTTGAAGATGCCATTGATGATATGGAAGTTGTTCTAGACCCAGAATTGCAGCCCTTGAGCTACATTGATTTTCAAATTCCATATGAAAGCTTAGAGCCTGAGACAGAATATGAATTAATGCATTATAACTCTATACCATTAACCTTCAATTCATTTCAATTTTTCAAGAATTTTTTTAATAATGTCATGGATGATAAGCACATAGAAGATCACCAACTTTCATTGGAACCAATGCAACAAACATCTCAGTTCCTACAAGATCCAATATCTGATGTGTTGGATGACTTGTGTTGTCAAAGTCATGGTTCATTGGCCAACTATGAACTTAAAAGAGGTTATGATATAGACATTATAGAGCTGTATCTTTCATGGTCTGTTTCAGTAGGAGTTTCTTTTCAAAGTCCATCAGAAAATATGTAGTCAAATTAGAATTTGCATAATGATACAAAAAACATAGGTGCAATACCCAATAATGACCTTGAGTTTGTTGAATATGTTGAACACCATGGAATAGGTCATATTTATCATGATCCTATAGCTTCTTATATGGAGGGGTTCTTATTTTCAAAATCTAAATTGATACATGAAGCCTCTTTGATTTGCCACAATTCCAGAGTCTTGTGCTATGAAGAACAAGATGAAAATTAGTTCATGATGCCTTTGCAAGTTCTATTTCTGATTCTGTTTAAAAACATTGAAAGAGAAAAGCTAGTGGATCAACTACTGGATTGGCTTCATTGGCATTTTTCCATTACCTAATTGAGTAGTAATTTAAACAGATTAGGGTAGGTAGGTGTGCAAATAATCTTGTGGGGAAAGCATTTGTTTTCATTACATTTCAATTTCACTTTCAGAGTTTCATTTTCAACTTGGTTTCAATTTTCAATTTTAAAGTACAGTTCAGATTTTAGAGTGAACTTGATTCTGTACACAAATCAGATTTTTGTTTGAAGTTCAGCCACAAAATATTTTGGACAGAGCAAGTTGTAGGTTTCTGGGATCGGCCTGTGGAACATGCCACTAGCCTATAGAGTTCTTGGCACCTCACAAGGAGAGCACCATCCCCAAGTGGAGCCATTGTTAGAACCCTATATTTCATAGGAATCCGATGGTGATTGAGATTTTCTTCTATCAGTGATCTTGTGTGGTAAATGATATTCCATGCTGCAAATAATTTCCCAAAGGAAAAGCAAAGGAAGTATAAGCAGGGTCTTCACAGTTAAAATGCACCTTTATTCAACTAAATTTGTGTTTTTATCTTTGGAAAATAAAATTGTGGTGAAAATGGAAAATAATTAAGCCTAGCGTGACCCTCAAAATTATTTTATCCTAAGTTCTGGCTGAGATATGACCTTTTGTCATTATGCGGATAAAAGGTGCACAGTTATCAACGGTAAGTCAAGGCGCTCCCAAATTAACGGTCTGCACTGTATATCAATCCCCCCAAACTTTCTTCCTTTAACGCTGGGTGGGGGGTCTAAGTTAGTGTTTTTCCTAGCATAGGCCTCACATAACATGTCACCTCCATATCTACTCGGACCCCCCTCACTCATTTTCGCTTACCACTTACCCCCCCCGCCTCCTATAATCCGCTTAACCACTCATCCGATACCACCCACCTCACTCTGCCACCGTAGATTACTATCCTGTCACACATCACACTCATTATACCCGTTGGCCAATCAATGCCATTCCCCATGCTCCTATTACCTTTCGCCTTTCGCCACCTGTTCCCCCACTCATTCCCACATACATGTTGCCTCCCACAAAAATGTCACTTCTCACCTACCCCTACCACATAGACTCCTTCATCTAGTCACCCCATCTCCATTGGACACTTTCCCCGACGTCATCCTATATGTAAGTACTCTTCCCCCTTTGAAAATCAATCCCAAAACCAGTGTTAATCAGTCATCTTCCAGGGAGTGTTATGAGAAAAATTAGGACTATTTTCAAAAAATGAAAGAGTTTTTTCTCCAAAAAGGAATGAAATTCAATAACCTCTTTCAGTGTTTTCATAGGTGCCATGGTTTGGGAGAAACGACAACCTCTTTAAGCCCTATTTTTCAGGATTTCAGATGTTTCCTGCTTCAAACCCAGATTCTGGGCCGATGGAGAGGAATTTCATAAAACTGAGAGAGGTTTTTACTCATAATAAGATGATATACAAAACCCTTACCCAGATTTTAGACAGACATCTCATATTGGGAGAAATGAATACTTCACAGGACCCTATTTTTCAGAATTTAAAGAATCATAAAGCAAAGGACAGATGTGAAAGAGAGTGGATTCAAAGGCACATATCACCCACAAATCCCATCAAAACAACGTCATATCTCTGAATAAATATCAATGATCTCTGTTTCTTTGTAATCTGAAATCGAATTGGTTTGGATTTGCTCAAATTAAATCCTTCTCATTAATGACAGGACCATTGTAAATAATTTATAAATACTTCTAATTTTGAAGTATCAGGGGTTGGTGACTTGGGATCTGTTAGAAGGATGAAAATAATTTTGCAAAGCATCTCACAAAGCCTCCATGGATTCATTTTTCAGTAATACAATATGATCATTGTAGGACTCTTGTGATAGATTCCATTGGTGAAGAGTGTCTCCTCTGTAACTTTTTTTTTTTTTTTGTTATCACAATTAATTCATACCTCTGAATTATTCCGAGAAAATTAAGAGAATAATTGGTTTTAATGTACCCTCTGTCTCTGGCTTGGGATAGTTTTTATGTTTTCCATTGAAGATTAAACTTAAAATTCTCATTTGATCTGTGTTTAATTGGATTTCTTGATCTGTTCCATCTCTCCCATGCATTAAATCTTGAAGATCCAATGGATTTGCCTACCTTTCCCTGCCATATTAGCCTGTTATGACCTGGATTTTTTCCATTCTAAGTTGTGAATCCATTTCCCAATGGTTTCTTCCTTCCTGTTCCAACCAAACCAATTTAAAAACCAAAGCCTGTACTTTCTAACTAGCCTAAAATTCCCATCAAACAAAGTTATATCAGATAGAGAGAGAGCCCTCTAAGTCTTGGAGGGATAGATCTAGGACTCCAAGTGGTTTGATGTTACCTCAATGATTGCCTCCTCAACCTTGGGAAAATTATAGAGTGCTAACACCAACCACATGTCAAAGTGGGTGCACACACACAGATATATATATTACATAGACACCAACCACATGCCAAAGTGGGCACACAAAGCATGCCACAAAAATGTCCAAAAATTGTAGGACTCAAATTATTAAAAGATTATGTCATATAGAATCAACTCAAATAATTATTCTCTTATATTATGTCATAATATTAACTTAGATACTTATTGTCATAAGGATAAACTTTTCATTCAATGTGAGTGTCTCAAACCACTTAAGAAGCCTAGTCATCGCGTGGTACCAGCATGACCTGGATAGTTGGGCATGTCCATTAATCTCTTGTATCATCTGGACTACACCTAAGTGACATGTCTTGAAGAAAACTAAGCCGACACCTTAGAGTGTGCATAGTATCAAAGACATTATTTCACCATAAAAGATGCTCCTCAATTGCCACCCAACTATAGGCAATGTTACCTCATTTTCCCCCTTAAGCCAACTATACTTGACCAGTCAACTACGCAATATGAGAGTGTGCCATGAACCATCTAAATCAGTTCTTGATGGTCCCTGAAGATTGTGTCCCTAGTATTAACATACACTCACACACCTTTAGTGCACTCATGAATTATATTTCCATGGTGCAGTTGACACACAACTTCCACAATGTAGATCACATCATCCTCCTTTTAACCCCTCTATGCAACACTCCATGAGTGGTTCTTCCTACTCAACAAGATATTCTTGATCCTCCTAACCTACGTGCTAGTACATCATTTTAACTTTATTGCAAATTCCACATACGAGTGAATCACCAAAACTATCAAGTCATATAAACTTGTCATGCACCCAAAATCATGTCTACCTAATGCGCTATCTATCATACGACTACCATTGAGACCTCAAATAGAATCCTTACACTTATATTCTTTACTAGCATTTGATTTGAGAGTAATTAGTGGAGATGATATTTTGTCTCATGAACATTCCCTTGCATATTTAAAATACTTTCTTATAAAAACGATGCAAATAGTTGACCGATTGAGGCATAGTCCGGTCTAAAGGCTCTTAATTTATCCTTTATCGCATTTTTATGTCAAGCTCGAAATACATCGATATTTAAGCCTATGGTCACATGGTGCTGTGCAATTTTGAATGAATTTACAACCCACCCAAAGAATGAAAGATTCTTATGAAAACAAAAATATCAAATAAACCAAGTGGGTGAAAGGAAAATACGATTTGATTGAACTTTACGATCTTGATCAAAATTTAGAGGATGTCCTCCTTAGATGTCCCTCTCAAATATTTTCTGTAGCAGATAAGGATCTGATTGCATCTATTGAAAAAAGGAAGTTGGAGATTCTAAATTTTGAACAAGAAACTTGGCATTTGAAGAGTCGTGCACTTTGGTTGAAATGTGGTGACAAAAATACAATTTTTTTTTCATAAATTTGTTGAACACCCTAGGAAAGTAAATACTATTTGGGGTATAGAAGATTTGGAAGGAAATTCACAGTCTTTTCAAGATGATATTAAGGCTGGCGCACAAAGCTACTTCAAGCTTCTCTATAAGACAAAGGAAAAGGAAGTTACCCTAGCACAATTACAAGTGATAAAAGAAATCCAAAGATTTTTTGCAGATGAAGAAAGTAATACATTGGGATGACATGTTTCTTTGGAAGAGGTTGAAGAGATTGTTAAGTTGACGCCAAAGGATAAAATCCGGTCCAGATGGATGGACCTGGGAATTTTTTCATCATTTCTTTGATCTTTTGAGGAAGAACTTGCTTGCTGCAGCTGAGGATTCTAGGATAAATGGGAAGATTAATGGCTCTTTGAATGCTACATTTGTAGCACTCATTCCAAAAGAGTGCAAGCCTAAATCTTTCAATGATTTTAGGCCAATAGCATTATGTAATTTTTTCTACAAAGTCATTTCCAAAATTACAGCTTCTAGATTAAAAGATAAATTGGCTTTATGGATATCACAGGAACAATTTGTCTTTCTGAAAGATAGACTGATTTTTTATGCAGTGGGTATTGCGCAAGAGTGTATGCATACAACAAAGACCAAAAAGATGAAAACTCTTTTCTTGAAGTTGGACTTAAGGAAACCCTATGACAGAGCCAATTGGAATTTTCTGAGGATGTTGTTAATCCAAATTGGCCTAAAGTGGGAAGTATCACTGTGGATTATGGATTGTGTCACAAGTGCTAACTTTGCAGTTATGGTGAATGGTTCACCGAATGGGTTCTTTAAAATCTATAAAGGATTAAGGCAAGGTTTCCTTCTCTCTCCATTGTTGTTCCTTATAGTGATTGAACCTTTCAGTGGGTTAGTGAAGAAGGCTTGCTCTAAAGGTAAGTTCCCAGGCTTGAAGGTTGCAAAAGGTTTTGTTATTTCACACATGTTTTTTGTTCATAATGTTGTCATCTTAGGGGTCGATGCAGTCGAGGAATGGTTTGAGCTTAAGAAACTTTTAACTTTATTCTATTTGGCATCTGGGATGGAGGTGAATTGTCAAAAATCATGTTTTCTTTTCAATACTATTGAAATGGTGAAGTTGGAAAGACTAGTTGAACTTTTTGGTATTCCATTATTATTTTTGGACTCTGGAATGAAGTACTTAGGGTTCCATATAAAACCTAATGACTATAGAGTTTCAAATTGGTTTTGTCTTATTTAAAAGATTGAGAAGAGACTTAGTCTTTGGAATTTTTAGTGGCTGTCTTTGGGAAGAAGACTGGTCTTAATCAATTCTATATTACAGAATTTACTAATCTATTGGCTCACCCTTGCAAAGATACCAACTAAAATTAAGACTCAAATTCGCAATATATTCTCAAATTTCCTTTGGAAAGGGGCTAGAAAGTCCTTGGGGTTTCATCTAGCAAGTTGGGACTTAATTTGCATACCAAAGCCTCTTGGTGGTTGGTGTATTCGTAACATTCTTTGGTTTGCATATCCCTTAGCTACGAAATCTCTTTGGAGGGCCCTATTCGGTGGAGGACCGTGGAGCAGAGAAATCACAAAAAAATATCTCAAGGGAATGCATGTGATATTCTGGTTGAGATCGAACATGATCAATTTTCCTGTCGCTTCTAACTTTTGGAGGAATTTTCTAGACAATTTGTCTATGTTAAAAAAGTGGCTTGCTTGGTCTATTAGTACTGGGGCATGGGTAATGGTTGGACATAACCCTTTTGTAGGTTGTGCTTCTTCTTACAAATGATCAAATGCTCTCATTCTACATATGCAGTCTCAATTCTTTTTTGCTTTGGCTCATATTGGACACTTGTCTCTCTTAAATATCTCGGGGTCACAGGACTGGTTAAAAGCTATTGATCTATCTCTTGAAAGGAAGGTATCTAATGAATGGAACTCATACATATAGTATTTAAGAAACAATGGTATTTCGCTAAGTAATGGAAATGTTTTTATAGTTTGGACATAGAATCAATAAAAGGTGATGTTTCTATTAAATCGGCTTAAGATGCATTGGTGGCACAAAATTTGACAATGGTTTCAGATTGGTGGTATAAAATACTTTGGAAATTTCAGGTTCCGATCAAAATCACTCTCTTTCTTTGGTTATTCTTGCATGATCGAATTTTGACCTTGCATCAAAATCACTCTAGAATTGGTCCCTCTGTTTGTAGTTTATGTTTAAAGGATGAAGAGATGACCTGCCATTTGATGGTGATCTGTGAAGTTTCTCAGTTCGTTTGGAAGGAGGTTTGTTGTCAATTGAGGATCAATGCTTCATGGAATCGCGTGTCTTTGAAGGATAATTTGTTGCATTGGTTCCTTGCCTTCCGTCATCATTGAATGGTCCCTCTTCATTTTCTTTGCGGTATGTGGAGATATAGAAATAAGATTCTATTTGAAAACCCTCCTAGAAATGATTTTGGCCTATGTTGAAGGATTGTAATGGCTATCAAGGAGACACCTTTTTCCTTAGTGGGGGATGATTTTGAGGTTCTTTTGAATCCGATATATTTTGGACAGAAGCCTTTATTATTTTTTGATGGAGTTGTTGTTGGTAGTGGCTATGGTGTCCGTATTGTACTAAAACTAACTGGGTCTCATTTCTTTAAATCCTATCTTGATGTTGGTCTAGGCACAAATATTAAGGAAAAACTTTTTGGTTTTGGGGCCTTTTAACCTTTGCACAGAGGATTAGCATTCATGATCTAATGGTGGATGGTGATTCTATGGTTGTTCTTGACTGGTTTTCTGGAAAGTCCTATCTAAGAGCTTTAAATTTGCATTCTTGGATGAAAAAGATTTTGGAGATCAAGAAAAATTTTAGGTGGCTTCAGTGTTTTCATATTCAAAGATAATTCAACACTTTGGCAAATTCATTGTCAAAGTTTTCTCTTGGGAAACACATTGGTTGTTTACACTTTGTGGAAATCTTTGAAGGTTCAACAATCAATTAGGGGTCTTTCTTCATTTTCCGAACTCTCTCTGTTTTTGGGTCCATATAACTCTGTTAGTTTAGAGTTGTTATTTCTTTTATGACAATATGCTCTGTCTTTTGTATCTGATGGAACTTCAGAGGTCATAGGTTAATATATGCAATCCTGACACTATTATGCTTTGATTACTGAATGTATGTAGAGTGTTTTTGTTTATTTTCAGATGAGGAATATGGTAGAAGACATGTCTAATACCTTCATATGTCATCCTTATGTCTTATGACTTCATATGTCATCCTTTGCACTGTAAAGTTTCTCTTGATTCTTAATGAATAGCATTGAAACTGTTTTTTTTCGTAGGAAAAAAAATACGATTTTAGCATTCATTACAGAAAGCAGTACATCAACTCAAAAATCGAAAATCAACCATCAAAAAACGTGTAATTGTCAAACTCTAATACCTTCACCATTTAAAAAAAATGCACTTAAGTTTAATTTTTTGTGAGTGACATGTTGTGCTCTTAAATAAGTTTATAAAATGCTGTTGTTGTTGGGCTCTCAATATTTCGAAAATGCAATCAAAGCCAACTTTCAAATATATATAGGCTCAAAGCAATTACAACATACTCACTCTGAGCTGTATTCATGTGATTATGGAAATTGAACCCGAGTGGAGAGGATAACAATCATTCCTCATAACCATCCAAGCTATATCCATTCCACACGCTATGATATATGTATATATTATACATTTACATATAGGAATTTTTGCATGGCGTATTCTCGTTAACCCAAGAGAATTATTAAAATCGATTGGGCTGTTCGCTTGAAGCCAAGATCAGGACTTTAGTGGTGGCAAGATAGGGATGTCAACGTTCGACATCTTGACCATTAAAAAAATCACGTGTGGATGGTTGTACGTTGACTACAAGATATCGAGATTGTTGACCAAGCGGTGTCCTCGATAACAGTCTGACTCAGCACTATTAAAAAGACTGCGCAGCACACAGACAAAGTGGCTTGCCGCTCTCCAATTCTTCTCAGCCATTCTGCACTCTTTTTATACCAAATCATATCCTTCCCCGTCTCATATTGTGCTATCAATATTGCTTTTTCAGAAATTTGGAATATCATTCCCTTGTCCCTTAAGATTGTTTCAGACATTTTATTTTGTACAATCCTAAACTTCTTTACTCCTATGTTATGATAAACCGGAAAAGTGAAATAGGTACACTATCGGCGGTCTTGAACTTTATGGGGGAAACATTTTAATGTTATTTTAGGTTATATATATTACAGTTTACCGTTAAGGCTGCTAAAACTGTAAAATCTAGATAATTTCAAAACTAGAGCAACTGGATAAAATCATATCTGGCTGATAAACGTCCGAATGTGTTAAGAATGGCCAGAATCGAATGGTCACCATTGATCATGAAGAAGCCAAAAGAAAAGGTTATAAGTCGGATAGTTTTGAAAAGTTTCTGTTAATCAAATTTATTAATTCCTCCTTAACTTAAAACTACTGGATTAAGGAGGAAGGCGAATAAATCAACATTCATGGATTTGGAACAACTAATAGAAGTCCGATGGTTTTGAATCGTTTCTGTTCATTGAATTTATTAATTCATCCTTGACCTAAAACCACTGGATTAAGGAGGCAGGCAAACGAATGAACATTCATGATTTCGGAGCAACTATTATGAATGCTTGTTAAAAATAAAATAACGGTTCGATAATGAAAATTAATTATATGTGCCAAATAGCGTTATAACGTTCATGTGAACAAGTTACCGTTGCCAAAATATGTTAGTAATTCAAATTTCGGGATAAATTTGAATTTTAATCCATTCCTTATATATTCAATTATAAAATGAAATAATGGATTACAATTGATAAGATATATTAGTAATTCAAATTTAGGGACAAATTCAAATTTTATCCATTCTTTGTATATCCAATTACAAAATCAAGTTTGTGCCACCAATCCGAGTAGTGGGAAGCAGTTTGAAGTACAGGTGGTATCCATGTATGGCAATGTATCACAGGCCAACCACAAGACATTCGGCTGGTAGATGACCCCAAAGGTTAATATGCGAATGAGGTTGTTTCTTCCTGGGGTGTGTATAGTTCAAACATGGGACTTAGACAATTTTTGTCTCAATGACTTGCAGTAAAAGTTCCTGGAAAAAAGGATGAAAGCACACAATTTCCTGACGCATAGTTGAAGGAAAAAACTTTTAGCATTCCGGAATTAGTTTTCTTTGAAATTTATCAAAAAATAATAATTCCTTGCAATAAAGGTTCCTAGAAAAAATGGCCAAGAATCACACACATTAACATTCAAATATAATAAACAAAATTTCCTAACATAGAGCATAGTTGAAGGAAAAAAAAATTAGCATTTCCGAAATAGTTTTCTTTGAAATTTATAAAAAATTAATAATATCTCTTACATATTTCTGGAATTTTTTCCATATTTCTAGAAATTTAAATGTGTTTGTCATATAGACTGGGATTGGGGCTCCCGCGGACCATAAAAGAAATAAGTACAAGAAATAGGACTGTAGAAAGAAGAAGTGCACGACGATAGAGAGGAAGACCTGAAAAGAGGAAATTGGAAGTTATGAATCTTTGGTTAGAGATTTCTATTTAAAGAGGTAGAATAACTCGATTGATAAAGAAAACAAGATGTGATCAGTATAGACTTACTATGAAGTTGATGCGTTTTGGTCGTTGTCGTCGACGACCAGTGGAATCGTGCTAACCAGTTGTTTCCCTTCGTTGATGAGCTTGTCCATCCTCCGTTGGAAGCATTCTTCAATGTAGCTTCTCATGGGGGCAACGTTAATTTCATCGCAAATTTTATGTCGAAAAGATCATTTTCTATTTCCTTAGTTCCATAGAAAGAGCCTGTTCAATTTCTTCATTGTGTGTCGAATAGTCCACTAGCCAGTTCTCGACCTCATCTTCACCATATTCAAGGATGCCATAAAATTTTTCTAAAGACAACCCCTTTAAAATATCAAGTTGTTCATCGAAGGCTTGTTTGGTCAAGGACAAGGATTTGAGGATTAAGTTTGGGTCTTGAACCTCGTTGGTACTTCTGGCTAAGTCCATTTGGGTCAAGTTTCTGAATAATTCTTCTTTTTGTGATATGGCTTGTTCACATAATTTGACAATGAGCTGCAAGTTCTTAACTTTCTTTTGCCAGCATTCTTTTAATTGTTCGATCCGCTTTGGGGAGGGGAGATACTCTTGTCTTGTTTTCATATCTGAGTTGTTGATGGCATGGTTGGCAAAAGGGGTCACCATCTGTTCATAGAAACGTTCTTCATTTTTTAAATTCGTCTGCAAATGTCCATGCAAATCATTTTCCCTCTTTCGAAAGGAAGCTATATTTTGTGATGTTTCCCAGGCTTCAGTAATTAGCTGCATTCTCTTGTTGATGTTATTCTCTACAAAGTCTCTACATGATGTGAGGAGGCTAGAGGATCCTTTTAACTTGGTTGCAAGGGGTAGCATGCACAGCTTTTGCTAAAGGACTGGAAAACACTAGGGTACTAATGAAAGCCTCTTCCAATTCCTTGACTCAACCGTTCAATATGGCATTCTCCGCTTCAATTCCTCCAATGAAATCATCAAGAGCATCACCCAAATTAGGATATTTGGGATGACAACATTTTCCTGATGTTAATCTCTGTATGAGATTTTCCTTTCTTATTTGTTAAATCTCTCTTTTCAATGATTACATTTTTAGATTGGCTGTTAAAAACAACACTCTGGAATATGAAGGATTCATCTTTGTAAAAAATTTCGGTCTCAGTTATTTCCATTATGGAACTATGGTGCATCGCATCCGTGTGCAGGTCAACTTTCTGCAATAAGGAATCTACATAAGTTTCAAGTTACATGTGCTCACTTTCAATTTCAGGTTCTTCCAACTACCCTACAATGTTTTTTCTCTTCTTTGTCAGGGGAAGCTTGTGAGAACTATCAATTTTTCTGCGAGGGTTCTTATATCCTCCTCCATTTGAATATTTATGGGTTTCTTTCTTACTGGGGTGGCTCGTTGAAGCGATGCTCCGTGATGTCGTGCTCTTTGGAGTGTTGGCCAAGGAATGATCACTCTTCTCACTCAATCATTTTCCCGATTGTCTGTACAATTCAGTTGCGCTTTGCAAGCTTTGCAATGTATCTACCTCACAATCATCAGAAGAAGGAGTATTGCCATCGTTGTCTCTGTCTTCGGTCATGATTCTATGGATAAAAGAGTTGCTAAAGCCAATTGATAGTAAATATTCTCGAAAAATCCCATTAAGTTCGTACCATTTTAGCCTTTCAACATATTTTAGGTTCAAGTTCTTGAAATGGCCTACGAATTTGTCAATCTTGTTGACGTTTCTGCACACGAAGTCCCCGACTTTCCAGGGCAGGGGAATGAACTATTTTTTTCTCTTGTCATGGAAAAAATGAAATCAATGGTTGTATTGCCTTGTTATTTCTGTAACAAACATCTTGTTTGTGATGTGGCATGGAAGGAAAGTAGGATTTTCCTTCGAGCCAAAGATCATTAGTACACTCTAATTTTCCTTTTGTTCAATTGTCCCCTTCGTGTCCAAAAACTTGGTTGCCTAGACAGATATCCGGGGAGCATCCTTTCCTAACAATAAATCTTTGAAAACTAAGAAAAAGCCATTAAAAACCTCATAAAAACAATGGGAGGCCTTGTGCCTCCACAAGGCCTAGTACCAGAATGTTACTGGGTTGAATTCATAGTTTATTTTCTTGGACATAGATAGGTTTGGAAACGGACAACAATGCACTATTGCGAAAATCCAATAGGATGACATAATTGATTCTTTTAATCATGATAGTTGGGAACACATTTCAATGGAAATTAGCTTTCCCCAATTGAAAATGAATTGTTCATTGACTGTGAAGTACAAAATATAAATAACTATATGGGAAATTATTGTCATGGATTCCTGTCCTGTTATTCTTGTAAACAACCAAGCAATTTCCCGGGATGGATTTCTAAAGGAATTGACCTAAAACTTTGTGATATCTTCAAGAACTACTGTCGTGTCTTCGAGGAACTTGGGTAAGAGTTCCAACCTGTTATCATGTTTTTCTAGGAATTGTTTGTAGTCTTGTCCTCTGGAGGTTAATGTTGGCTCTAACAATCTTAACATCTTGCGGAAGACCTGAGGTGACAAAGAAACAGGAGAATGGTCGCGTAGTGAAGTAATTATTTGACTTGAAATGTATTTTTCAGCACACCAAGAGACCACCTCCTTAAAGTCAAAAACCTCAGGGACCCAACCTACACGAGTGATTCCAGAGGTCCAAATCACTTCATTCTGGAAAGGAATAGGATGAATAGTAAGAGTATGCCTTGGACCACTGGAATTTATGGTCCCCATGTTCGAAGATATTCACTATATCTCCACAAAACTATTGTCAAGATTCTTCCATAAGTTTACGAGAACGTTGATTTTCTCCAGGCGATGTTTGAAATGAAGAGTTGGAAGGGATAATATAAACCTATGCAAATATTGGTCCAATGCGTGTGAATGGGATATATCCTCGAGACTTTCACTCATTAATCACAAATTGGACGGTTGTTGAATGATGCGTCGTTAGCATTAAAGACTAGTAATTGCATACATAGAAGTGCGAACATGGCGGGTACGACAATAAGAAATTAAGGATTGGAGATTTCTAGTATGGGCCAATATGACGACCCGTATTTGAGATGAAAAATCATAAGGGATAATATAACTCTCCACAGATCTTGGTTTAATGTGTATTAATGGGAGATCTCCTCAAGCGTTTCACTCATTAATGACAATGTTGAGAGTTCCTACATGGTGAGATGTTAGCATGAAAGGTTACTAATTTAATATTAACAAAGAGGTACGAAGGTCACAGGGACAAAAAAGAGAAATTAAGGAGTGTCTAATTATCGAAAGTGGTCGAGCGAGCTTCAAAATAGAGTTACAAGGTACAACTATTGGAGGTGAGGGCCCGAGGGTCAAATTGTATGTTTTAGAACCTTTTGAGTGCAAAACACATAACACAAAAGAGGGCATGATGGGAGAGTTGATAGGTAAATTTGTGTATCGCGGAAGTCCTGGTAATGTTTGCAGGACATGAAACAATAGAAGTCCAAACATGAGCCTGCTTATCCGGGAACCCACCATCAAAAAAGTGGCTCAAGTATGGAATAAGGAAACGACTCAATGGATTTGTTTTCACTAATAAATTGAAACTTGTAATATATATCCCATTGTGTGGCAAGATCTTTTCTGCATGTCTCTAGGCAGAAAAGAGAAAATAAGAGCAAATAAATTCATTTAAATTCGAGGAGTCGAGCTTCATTTAAATTTCAATATCTCGTCGACGATTTTCTTTTTAATGACGATATGTACGGTTGTTGCATGATGAACCATTAGCATTAAACCTTTTTCGTTGCATACTTTGAAAGAAGTGCGAAGGTGGCGGGCATAGTAAACAGTGACTAAGAATTGGAGATTTGGTGAACCCACCAATCCGAGGATCCACGAAAGAGATTCCCTGAAATGGGAAAGTATGGAAAGCGGTCAGACAGGCTTAAGAATTAGGGTGACAATGGTTCCCCAGGAGACGAGAATTACCAAGGGTCAAATTGTATGTATCGTAACTTGAGTGCAAAATGTGTACCACGTAAGAGGAGATGATATGGGAATCCAATAGTAAATTTGTATATGGAAGAATTGTGGGAGATATCCTCGAGCCTTTCTCTCATTAATGACATGTTTAAGGTTCATTCATGACAAATTGTTAGCATTAAATCTTGCCAATTTCCAATTGTAAGAAGGTGTTGGGGACAAGGAACAATAATTAAGGAACGTGAGGGCCCGAGGTTCAAATTGTATATGTCGGAAGTGTTGACCGTAGATTAGGGAATGAAGGTGAATTCCTGTGGACAAATTGTATATTGCGGAACATTGGGTATTGTTTGCTAGTCATGGAACATTGGAAACACAATACTTAGCCCGCCAGTCCGGGAACACGAAATCGAAAAAATGTCTAAGTATGGAACAGGGAAATGGTAGGCCAGACTCAATACATAGTAGATGTACCATGTCATGGAGATACAACCAACTTGGGGCTAAGTATTGAAAGGAACGACAGACGGTCGAGCTCCTGAGGGGGCATTCCAGCGGAAAAATTGTATATCGCGGAACTCCGGGCACTGTTTGCAAGTTGCAGAAGATTCGAAACACAATTTTGAGGTCGTCAATCTGGGAACCCGCAATCGAAAAAGTGTCCAAGTATGGATTAGGGAAACAGTGGGTCAGACTCATTTTCATCAATATATTGGAATTAATTTCCCATTACCTGGCAAGATCTTCTTTGCATGTTTCTGGATAAGGTCTGTAGGAATGGTTAGTCCTCAAGGCATTTTCTTATTAGTGACAAGCTTTACGGTTGTTTCATTATGGTGTCTTAGCATTAAAACTTTGTTGTTTCATATTTGGAAAGAAGTACGAAGATGGTAGGCATAGGAAACAATGACTAGGAACTGAAGTTTTTGTGAACCCACCAACCCGGGGATCCAAAATAGGGTGACAAGGTCTCCCTAGAAGACATGAAGCCCCAACGATCAAATTGTATCTCTCATAACATTTGAATGCATAATGTGTAACATGAAAGAGGGGATGATGTCAGAGTCCGATAGTCAATTTGTATATGGTGGTGGTCCGGGTGCTATTTGTAGGTCAAGGAACAATGGAAGTTAATTTAGAGGTCAGAATAATTAATGTGCATTGGGAAGCTCGCGATTGTGGCGGGGATGGAAGATAGCCATGAATGGTTTGAAACTTTTTATGAATTCAAGTAAAGTGAATCTTGCGACTTGGAGGAGACTGGGGTGGAATTTTAGATAAGAGAATTTCTTGGGTGCAATATGTATATCACAAAACAGGTGAAAACATTTGGCTAAGTATAAAAAGGAACGATGGTCGTAGCGACAGATGCTTTGAAACATTTGTGAACCCTGGTAGATTGAAGCTTGCAAGTTCAAGGAGTCCGCGATGGAATTGTAGATCATGAAAGTTTTGAGTGCAAGATGTATATCATGAAACAAGAAGAAGCAAAGTTTGAAAGCACTAACCCGACAACCGTGACCATAAAAGTGGCTAAGTATGGAAAGGAACAATGGTCGGTTAGATTCATCATGTGAGGATATAGATGGAGATGAAAATTTGTCAGCCCGCCAACCCTCGAACCCGTGATCATAGAAATGCGACTAAGTATATAACCAGAAAGCGATAATAGACGAGAAGAAGAAAATGGAAAAAAGGGCTAAGTATCTCACATAACAACATCTACTATTTGTTTATTAATGCCAATTTTTTCGAACCCCTGGTGACTTCTCACTAGTAAAATCATAAATTGTAGATCACAGAACGTGGGACATAAGTGTTGGATACTACAAACTCGGGACCCGATGGTCAGACAATTGGCTAAGTATTGAAAGGAACGACAGTCAGTCGGGCTCATGGTGTGAAGATATAGATAAAGATGAGCATCTACCAATCCATGAATCCAGGAGGCCGTGATCATAGAGATGTGACTAAATATAGAACCACATAATAGAGGGGGAGAAAACAGGAAAAAATTAAAAAGAAAGTGTTTATATTTATTCCAATAG
>JASDQU010690030.1:20766-37753 GCA_032191745.1 Picea mariana
AGTGTCTTCACCCTTCTTACTACAACTATGGGTGTATGTTCCCTTCTTGTTTCAACTATGAGTGTTTGTGCCCTTATTGTTGCAACTCTGAGTGTTTGTTCCCTTCTTGCTGCAAATTTGGTTGTATGTGCCCTTATTGTTGCAACTTTGAGTGTCTTATCCCTTATTTTTGCAACTGAGGGTGTCTGTGCACTTATTATTGCAACTTGCTACAACTGAGAGTGTCTATGCCCTTATTGTTGCAACTTGTTGCAACTCAAGGTGTCTGCACCCTTATTGTTGTAACTATGAATGTTCACACCCTTCTTGCTACAACTCGTAGATGACCTTAGAAATTTATTTTTTTCTTCATCTTCTCTTTTGTACCTTAGACTTCACTTCTTCAAATTCACCAATAGACCAAAATATTAGACCATAACATTCTCACTAGACCATAACATTCTCACTAGATAGATATTCAATGTATGTGTATATGTGTTTATGAGAGACCCATTGAGGTGTATTTATACTTTTTCTAGGTAAAATATTTCTTTAACTTTAGGATTTCTATCCTTAACTTTAGGGCTTCTATATATTTCGTTTTACAACTACTTCACCCTTTCATTTATTAACTTGTAACCAACTAGGGGCTTCTTGACCATTCTTCGAGGCCTCCAACTTCACAAGGCCATATCTCCCTAACCGTGAGGAACTACATGGTGTTCCACATATCACCGGAAATCGAATGATGAGTAATATTCATATATGAGGGTCTTACCTACAATTTCAMTATCCTTCATTTCAATATTCCTTAATYAACTTCAGGTCCCATAACCAAAACTTCATCAAATGTACCCAACTAACTCACCATCAATTTCGATCATACAAGTGTCAATAAACTATCCAACATCTCTAGACCTCTCCAAGGGTTGACATAGATCTCTAACGGTTGAAATAAATCTCCAATATCACTCTCCAAYGGTTGAAATCAATGAAAACCAATTGTCCAAACCAATTATCCAACATCCTTAACCAGAATTCAAAAACCATCAGTGAAAAAAATGTGTTGAAAAACCACTAAAAAATAGATGCAAGAAGCACCAAAAAACTATTTKGGGGTTCCTCCCCTTTGCAATGCCTCGGAAAAGGGGGGATAGTGCCCCCCCAGTGACCCCCTATGCACCCAACACAACGCAAATACTAGAACTAGTCATGCAAAGAATATAACACATACCCAACATTCTCCCACTTGTTGTTTTATTTGCATACATGCAATCACATGATTACATAGTCAACGATCTAGGGAAACAATGCCTGTTTTTTTCTACACCAAGAGAACTTCTCAATGGTCACAAGCTTTGTCAATGAATCTACAACATTCTTCAAAATGTCCACCTTCATTAACAAGATCTTATTTTCTTCAACCATGTCTCTCACAAAGTGATACTGAACATCAATATGTTTTTATTTGAATGATAAGACAGGTTCTTCTCTGGGAATATTGCACTCTAACTATCACAATCTATCCTTACAACTTGTTGTACCAACCCAATACCTAAACACAATCCCTATAACCATAGTTCTTCCTTTCTTGCAGGAGCGGTTTCCATGTATTCAAATTTTGTAGTTGAGAGTACCACTACAGTCTGTCTTTTTCTCATCCAACTGATTTCTCCTCCAAACAGGTTAAACACAAACCCACTTGTAGATCTTTTGTGATCCATATCTCTAACCAATTTTGCATCAACAATTTTATGTATGTCCAACACTCTATCCAATCCTAGTCTTCCTTGGTAGCACAATCCATAAGTAGTAGTGCCACACAAATACCTGAAAACCCTTTTTACTTCTACCCAATGATCCTTCCCTTGTTTTGACATATACCTGCTCAAAACTCCCACTGCATGTGCATTGTCTGGTCGATTACAAACCAGTGCATACATAAAACCACTAACTCCACTAGAATATGGAACACAATACATGTCCTCTTCCTCTTCCTGTGTCTTGGAACATTGATCTGCAGATAAATTTACACCTATAGGAATAGGAACCCTAGCCGATTTACACTCCTTCATATTAAACCTCTACAATATTGTCTCAAAATATTTCATTTGATTTAACCGGAGTTTTCTATTTTCCCATTCTCTTTTAGTTTCCATGCCCAAAATGAAATTTGCAACACTAAGATCCTTCATGTCAAATTTAGAGGACAATTGAGTTTTCACACCCTAGATAATCTCCTTATCATTTCCTATCAACAACATAACATCATACAAGACCAAATAAATAAGACAATCACCAACTAATTTGAAATACACATAGTGATCATATTTTCTCCTTGTGAAGCCAAGTCTCATCATATAAGTATCAATTGTTTTATACCACATCATCCTTGGTGATTGTTTTAACCTGTAAAAGGAATTTTTCATCATGCATACCATCTCTTTCTTTCCCTTCACTGCAAATCCTCCTGGCTACTTCATATAGATTTCTTCTTCCAGATCCTCATGAGGAATGTTGTCTTCACATCCATATGTTCTACTTCAAAATCAAAAGAAGAAAAAATCGAAATAAATCTAATAGAAGTTAACTTGGCAAAAAGAGAAAGCATTTCACCAAATTCAATTCCCTCTACCTGGGAATAACCTTTTTCTACTAACCAAGCTTTATATTTTTCCACTTTTCCTTCTGCATTCAACTTCTTTCTAAACACCCATTTGCTTCCAATGGGATTTCTTCTAGTTGGAAACTCCACTAGATCCCAAGCCTCATTCTTTTCCAACACTATCATTCCTTCTACCATGGCCTTTTTCCATTTTTCCATCCTCTTAATCAACTACCTCCCTAACAATTCTAAGATCATCATCATTAATAAACAAAGAAAAAATTGAATGGAAATCTAGTGGAGTATACCTTTCCAATTTCCTTCTTTCCTGAACCGATCTCCTCAATAGTGGAGTATGAGGCTCTGGAGACAACCACCATGAGTTAATGATAAAAGAAAAAAAATACCCTACCTATGAAAACATGCCCCTAAAGGCATCCAAAAATGTATATTCAGAAAGAGGAAAAGTTCTTAAGACATCTAGAACTAAACAAAAATAAAATAAGCCATCTGAAAAGAGTGAGCGATGAAAACAAGACACATTTGTAACTAAACTTAGTCATAGGACCCAATAACCAATGTTTGCGTAGGAAATATTAAACACTAGATAAAATAACATTTGTTTTCCTCGATATCATACACTTTTCCGCCATTATAATATATATGAAAAATAGAGAAATTCTTAGCAATATCCAAGATTGTCATTGAATGAAATGGTGTAAGATGTTTGTCCTTAAATTTATATTCACTTAACACGTATTTGCAGATTGGTTCATAGTTATTAAACACTACAATTTCATTGACCCCATGCATATTTTCTATGCACAGGCCTTCTATGAGTGCATGATAATATGCCTCATTGTTTATGGTATCATTCTTATTCAATAGCCTTGTTGTTAGTTAAACCTTTTGATCTTCGCGATCATACAAGATGAAGGTACTATGCATATTTTCTTGGGTTTCTAGGAATATTTATCTCTATGTACAAGCACCATAATTTCATTGTTTTGAGTCTATGAATAACTAACAAAAATTAGTTACCCTTCTGCAATATTGGTTTTCCAAGTACCTCCTAGATGTAAACCATCAACTATTCTCTACACATCATCATAATATTGAGGCACGCCTAAGATATCCTCTAATATATCAAAGTTATTGCAGATATAAGCTATTATTTGTCTCTTGTATGAATCCAAATGGGGCTGGTATATTATAGGGTAGATTTGATTATGCTCCAAAATTTATAGAGATGTGAATAGATTTTGAATGTTAAAAAGAAAAACTTGAAACCTTGAATTTTGAAAACCCTTACCTAGGTGGAAATATTGATTTCCTCTCCTCTCTCAATCTCTTCTTCTCTTCTCCTGTCTTTGGAGTTACAAGATATTGTTACGAGATATGGATCCTCTTCAAATGTTTAATTGTTTTTTTTATTCATCATTTTATTTGTGTGAAATATTCAATATTTCATTCAATATACTCTCATTTTGAGATCATTTTTTTCATTCATAAGGAAGGTTTTGACTGGTTTTCATAGTTAATAGCAACCTATAGTAGATCCTAAGGCTTGACCACGATTTTGACTGAAATAATAACATACAAAAATTACTACAAAAACAATTCCTACATGAAAATGGTTGAAATGATGATAAAATTTTGACCTAAACAAGTAAACAAAGAATACATGCCTAAACTAAGGTCGAAAAAATGGGATTATTTTGTACTATGGTTATATCTTCCCAACTTCAATAAATGATGTACACTCCAATAAAACATTTACTAAATATGCAGAGGAGAGTGAAACAACTCTATGATACCATGTCATTGTGTTGGAAAAAATTTCCATCTAGGGAATTACTATGATCATGTTTGAAACTTTGATATATGTTGTGCCAATGGATGTTTGTCCCATTTTCCTAGGAAAGCCTTGGCAATTTGACCAAAAGGATTTTCATGATGGGGTGAAGAACACAATATTGTTGGGAAAGGACGGAAAGAGGTAACTTCAAGCCATTTCCCATGAAAGAGGAAAAGGGCATAGAAAAAATAGCTACAATAGTAATAACAAAGTGATGTTTTGTAAAACAAAATAGGTTTTGAAAGAGGAGAAGATGATGAATTGTTTTTTGCAAATTTCCCAAATAATGTTAAATCTAAAATAAGGAAGGGGGACATGCCAATAGAGGTTGTAGAGTTATCAATAGTGTTTAAGGAAGTTATTTCAAATGAATTTCCAAGGGGGTTTCCCTCCATGAGGATAAATTCCCATCAAGTTCATTTTATTCTAGGTTTGAGTTTTCCAAATAAGGCACTCCACATATTGACTCTGGAGAAAAGTGAGGAGATCAATAAGAAATTTCGGGAGCTATTATACCAAGCACTAATAACAAAAATTATGATCCCATGTGTAGTACATTTTGTACTAGCACCAAACAAAGGAGAAGAGTAGAGGATGTGCACCAATTCTAGGGCCATCAACAAGATCACGATCCAATATGAGTTTCCATTTCCAAGGATAGATGCTTTGATGAAAAACTTGAGTGGATAAAATTAATTTTGACCAATATTTTTGTGAAGATAAAATATCATCAAGTATATATATGAAAGAGTGATGAGTGGAAGACATCCTCCAAGATGAAGGAACAATGTATGAATGGCTAGTTATGTCATTTGGGTTAACAAGTGCAACCAACACTTCCATGCGGCTAATGAACGAACTATTGAAGACATATTTGGGTAGATTTTTGGTCATTTATTTGAATGATAGACTGATTTTCAATGAGAAAAAAGGAATAGCACATGATGCATTTGAAGCAAGTGTTGGAGCAGTTGAAGAAGAAGAACAATGTTGATAAACCTACAAAATAATTATTTCATGAATGAATAACTTGTGTACTTGGAATTCATGGTATCTCATGGAGGATTGAATATGGATATGGGGAAGGTGAGAGCCATTGCAGAGTGACCTATTCCAAAGAACACATTCAAGGTAAGAAGATTTCATGGATTGATGATCTTCTATAATAAATTTATTCATTTTTTTAGTGGCACTTGTGTGACAATAAACACTTGTATGAAGAAGGGAGAGTTCCAATGGAATAAAACAAACCAAAGAAGTTTTGAGTTGTTAAATAAGAAGATAACCAAGAATTTGGTGTTGGGTTTATCAAACTTTGGAAAATTGTCTCGAGTGCACATTAATGAAAACAAAACAACAATTGGAGAAGCTCTTAGCCAAAAGGGTAAACCCATTGCATTTTTCAATGAGAAGTTTAATGATGCAAAGAAAAAATATTTAGTATATGATCAAGATTTAGCACCATCGTGAATAAATTCAAGAAGTGGAGCCTCCGATTTTTTCCCGAGAAGTTTGTATTTTGCATTGATCATCAATTGTTGTAGTACATAAAAAATGAAGAAAATTTAAATTAGTGACACATGAAATGGGTAGACTTACTACAAAGTTATTCATTTGTATTGAATCTTAGATCAAGAATATTGAGTAGAGTTGTCGAGGCTTTGAGGAAAAGGACAATGATCTGGATTGGATCATTATATTATTTTTCATCTATCTCAGTACTTTCTAGATGTAAAAATTGGAGGATCTTCTTGCAAGGTCATTTTAGTGGCAAGTCCCAATGTGGAAAATTGGGGTCTAGAAAATTTTAGAGCCATTTTGAGGCATTGATTGGCATTTTTTAGGGTTCTGGTGTCCAAAATGTTTTCCCACATGCATGATGGTGTTTTATACTTCAATACCTTTTCAATGGTGTAAATCGTTCATTAACTAGAGTCCATATGCAAAATTTATGCCTCCCGCAAGTTGACCTACCGTGTTGACCACCATGGTACGAGAGGATGCAACATCAACCCCCATTACTCATGCATATGAGGCTAGCCARGCATATTTTCAATAATATTCTATAAGTTCAAAAACCATATCACAATTGAGGGTTGAGGAAGACARAAAACCTACCCCTAGATGGATATCGGGTTATGTTAAATGTCTGACCACTGGGAGGAGAACGGGTTCCATTCTTTTKCATTGTATCTCGTTCCCTAGCTAAGAAAAACATTTGAGAATAATATTCTGTGAACATAAAATAGGATGGGATATTTTTTAGCAATCATACAAGCCACGAGGTCAAAGGAAACTCCACATAGAGTGTCTCTTTCTTTGTATTTGCATCATTTCTATACYAAAGAAAAGAGACCAGAGCAGCCTCACCTTCTAGTTTGGTTTTCTCCTATATTAGATTTCCTAGGTCTTATTTTTTGTTTATTTGTGGATGGTGTGATTGTATTTTACTATTCTCTATTTTCCCCATTTTATCTATTTCATGCATAAGAAAAAAATCAATAACTAAATATTCTGGAGATCTAAAGGAAAAATAACCTCAATAGTAAACATTTTTAGTATTTTGTTAGATCTCTTGTGATGAACTAGTCCATTGGAATATCCATGAAAATTTATAGATCATATTGGTATCAGAGTAGTTTTTTCTTTTGGGTATTTGTGGGAATTTGTAATATCTAAGAATCGGCTTAAAGAGAAGTTACAGAAACCATGGTTATGGTAGACAAATATGTTCATAATAACCCTCAAGATCCAGCATAAGAGATATTTGAGTGGTTGAAAGTGAAAATCGTCGACATCAGTCGCAATATGAACCTCCTCATGGCATCTCTAGAAATAAATCTCAGACTGTTCGAAGATGATGGAGGCTCTAACTCAGAGAACACATCATAGGGGAAATCAGAAGATTAGGAAGACTCAGGAAAGAAGTTGCAAAAAGAATTTGAGAAAGAGCAACCAAGTTCAAGTGTAGTGAACCCTTCACAATCCCTTTTCAAGATGAAAGTGAAAGTGGACATAAAGCCATACCAAGGTGATACCAATGCATTAAAAATGAATCATTGGTTGCAACAACTAGAATTTTATTTTAGAATTAACCATATAGATGAAGAGAACAATATTTCATTTGCTAGATTGAAGTTAGAGGGCCATGCTTTAACCTGGTGGTAAATCGATGCAAAAACACTTAGGATGGAGGGTGATCTGCTAGTAACTATYTGGGAGCACTTCAAAACCCTCATTGATTCCTAATTCTACCCTATCATATATGTAGAGGACCAACGGATCTGGGGTCACTACTTCAAGCAGAGGCAAGGGTAGAGTGTACAAGAGTACACCAYTGATTTCAAAAAGATGGACACCATGCTAGGTATCTATCCTCAGAACCTAGATGTAATCCTCAAGTATCTGGGGGTTTACATAGTCATTTATGAAAGAAGTTGATTCTCTTCAATCCAAGGATGGTGGATGAGGCATGTGTATAGGCACAATACCTGGAAAACATAGGCCAAAATAAAGGGTATCCAAGTGGTTCAAAGCAGAAAGAGCACCAAAATTATTCCAAGGAGGGGAAGAAGAAGTGGAAAGGGGGAAAAGAAAAGAAGACAAAAACCAATGCACATCAGAGTAAAGATCCCAAAAACCATTGCAATCATTGCAATATTGATGGCCACACCAAGGAAAAATGTTGGAAACTACATCCAGAGTTGAACCCAAAGAACTACAAGAAGGATGGAAAGAAAAAGAACCTTTTATCCACAAATTCAAGCGATCAGGTTGAAAGTAGCTCATATGTGGATGAAAATATTTTCTATACATCTGTGTAGAAGGAGGTGAATTTGAGTAGCCTTCATCACCAGGAAGAGAAGGAGATGACCAAGCTCTTCCACATCAAGATTCAGGTCAAGAAGACCAAGACATATGCTATGTTCGACTATGGTTCATAGGCTAATATCATAGCAATGGATCTAGTCAACAAGATTGGATTGGAGGTTCACGATCATCCTAGCCCCTATCCATTGGGTTGGGTAAACAAGGGTGTAGAGATAAAGGTAATGAAATAGTGTAATATTAAATTTGTTGTAAGCATTTATTTTATTGATGAAGTGGAATTGGATTTAGTACCCCTTGATGTTTGTGGATTAGTATTTAGAATCCCTTACATGTATATGAGGGATGAAATCTTCATGTTAAGAGCCAACCAGTACTAATTGATCAAGGACGAGAAGTCCTACATAATTAACACACATAGAGGCAAGTCAAATATCTCACTGGTAAGTTCCAACCAAGCCAAGAATTTGATTAGTTCTAGTAAGAAATATTTTTTGTTGTTCTTAAGAGAAAATCAGTCTGATGATGAGTCAATGAGAGTGAAGGCATCCCTGGAGGGGTGTACCAAAGAGTAGAAATATTAGTTGGAGGAGTTGTTACAAGCATACATAGGAGTGTTCCAGGAGCCTAAAGGGGCTACGACCTAAGAGGGAAGTGGAGCACAAAATACAGTTATTTCCAAACTCCCCATTGTTGAATATCGGGTTGTGTAGACAGTTCATTCTGGAAGAAAATGAAGTGAAGAATAAGTTGTTGGAGCAGGGTGTGATTCGACCAAGTACCTCACCTTGTGATTCACCCATCATAATTTTTCCCAAGAAGGATGGGACTTGGATAATATTTTTCGATTCCAATGAATTGAACAAGATTACACTGAAGAATTGGTACACCCTGCCAAGGATCGATGATCTATTGGACCGGATGTAGTATGCCAACTACTTCACTAAGTTGGATTTGAAATCAGGATATCACTAGATACGAATCACAGAAGAAGATACCTAGAAGACTTCCTTCAATACAAGGAAAGTTTTGTATCAATTTTTGGCTATGCCATTGTGCAATGCAACGAATACATTTATGAGACTAATGAATGATGCTTTACGCCCTTATCTAGATTCATTTGTTATTACCTATTTGGATGATATACTAGTTTATAGTGATACATGAGAGGAGCACGTCTCACATCTTATGCAAGTGTCAGAGACTCTAAAAAACCACCAGTTGTTGGCCAATCTCAATAAATGTGAGTTTTCTCAACAGTCTTTGGTGTAGTTGGAGTATGTTATCGGTGGAGGGGAGCTCAAGATAGATCAAGAAAAGATGGATACCATCATGAAATGGACATCTCCTATAAATTCCACTGAAGTTGGAAGTTTTGTTTAGGAAGCACAATACTTGCATAAGTTCATAGCTTCATTTTCAATGGTAGTTGCACCCCTCCATATCATAACAAAAAGTGGTAAGAGTTTCCAGTGGGGGAAGAATCAACAAAAGGCCTTTGATGATCTCAAAATAAATATTAGTCAATAACTAGTGCTCACACTACCAAACTTGCAAAATCCCTTCAAAGTGGAGACAAATGCAAGTGGGTATGCCATGGGAGTAGTATTTATGCAGGGAGGAAGTTCCATATGCTATCATTCTAAAGTATTTCATGGGGAGGTTCTCAACTAYYCTACCTACAACAAGGATCTCTATGCCTTGGTACAAGTTTTCAAAAAGTGGAATCACTATCTAATGGGAAAGGAGACCATCATCCACACAGATCACCAACCACTATAGTATTTGCAGGCCCGGAGTAAGCTACAACAAACCAAGAATTACAGGTGGATGGGGTTTTTACAACAATTMCATATAGTCATCAAGTATAATAAGGGTAGCATAAATAACTTGGTAGACATGCTTTCACGACCACCCACATCCAAGATTATAACCTTGGTAACTCTAATGCACATGGATCCTTTTACCCATGATGCATACAAAGAGGAATACACATAATATGAGAACTTCAAGGAGGTGTTTCAACAGCTATAGGGCTAAATTCATATAGAATAAGGAGACAACAATGTTCACTGTCATTTCTGGAATGGTTTACTCTACAATCTTAACAAGCTCATTGTCTCTAAAGGTGAATGATTGCAGCTTATCAAAGAGGCTCACACCTCCAAGGTTGTAGGACATTTTGGTGTTGTGAAGAAAGATGATAATTTACAAAGGTGTGTGTATTGACCCAGAATGCAAGAAGATGTTGCATGACATATTATAGGATGCATACTTTGTTGTACCAACAAGCCTAATAACAGAAAGCAAGGTCTATACCATCCCTTACCTGTACCCTCTCGACCTTGGGAAATCATTTCCATGGATTTTGTGGGAGGTTCACCAACCACACAAAAGGGACATGACTATTTATTTTTGGTGGTTGACAAGTTCATCAAAATATGAATTCTCATTCCTTGTAAAAATACCATCAAGGGATAGGAAGCAACAAACTTGTTTCTTGAATAGGTCTAGGTGCACTTTGGGATACCAAGGAGCATTATCTTATACAGGGATACCAAATTTATCAGTGCATTTTGGACTACATTGTGGGAGAAGATGGGCACTAATTTGAAGAGGTATACAACATTCCATCCATAGACAAAAGTAGTCAACAGGAATTTGGTGTATATTTTGAGGAGTTACAATCAGAAGCACCTGAAGACCTGGGATGAATTTTTTTTGTGTATGCATCACTCTTATAACAAAGCAGCCCGCACTTCTATAGGTAACTCACCTTTTGAAACTTTCATTGGGTATTTACCACCTTCACCCTTATAAGTTGTATATGGAAGACAAGAAGGAGTGAGGGAGGACCTCATAGGAGATGAATTAAAAGAAGAAAAAAATGTTGAGAATAGTAGGCAAGTCCATTTCCAAGTATAAGAGACATAGAACAAGTCACAGTAAAAGTACAAACTAGGCATGAACAACACAAAATAGATAAAACATTTAGAGTGGGAGACAGAGTATCATTACATCTAAACAATGAAAGGCTACAAAGTCTTGGTAAGCAGATCAAGGCTGTATAGTATGGTTCTTTTGAGGTATTGGAAAAGGTGGGAGATAATTCCTACARGCTCAATCTACCCCCATACATGTTCATTTACTCARTAGTGAATGTGGAGAATCTCAAACTCTATGAGCCTTCCATGTTGGATCAAGAGGAGGAGCAGGTCCTACCTTCCATAGAGGACTTAGCACCATATGCTTAGMTAGAGTTGGAAGCGGACACAATTTTGTAGAAGCATTCCATAACTACAAGACAGAGGAAACATCACCTTTGGTATATTGGGTTGAAAGGACAACTTCCAAGAAAAGAAAAKTGGTACTCCAAGGAGAAGGTAGGGGAAAAATTTCCCCACCTCATTCAATAAATATTTTGGGGACCAAAATCCTCCATAAATTGGGAGGTATGATCCAAATTGGATCATTATATCATTTTTCATCTATATCATTACTTTATTGGTGGAAAAACTGGAGGAATCGACTTGCAGGGTCATTTTAGTGGCAAGTCCCAGTTTGAAAAATTGGGGTACGAAACCTTTCAAAGCCATTTTGATGCATTGAATGAATATTTTAGGGGTTATGGTGTCTAAAATATGCACCCAAACCCTTGAAAATTTTCTACACTTTGATACCTTTCCAACGGTGCAAATTGTTCATCAATCCAAGTTCATATGAAAAATTTATGCCTCCCACAAGTTGATCTATTGTGTTGACCACCATGTTACAAGAGGATTCCACATCATCCCCTGTTAATCACTCATATGGGGCTAGCCAAGTATGTAATTTCAATAAGATTCTAGAAGGTCCAAAACCATATCATAATTGAGGGTTGAGATAGTAAAAAAACCTACCCCTAGATGGCTATCGAGATATTTTAAATATTGGGTCACTAGGAGGAGAAGGGATTCCATTGTTTTGCATTGTATCTTGTTCCATAACTAAGAAAAACATATGAGAGTGGTATTCTGTGAGCATAATAGATGAGAAGATATTTTGTAGCAGCCATACAAGCCATAGTTCAAATGGAACTCCACGGGGAGTGCCTCTTTCTTTGTACTTCCATCATTTCTATACCATAGAAAAGAGAGGAGAGCAACCTCACCTTCTAGTTGGGTTTTCTCCCATATTGGGTTTCCCAGGTCATATCTTGTGTTTATTTGTGGATGGTGTGATTGTATTTTACTTTTCTCTATTTTCCGCATTTTATCTATTTCATGCATAAGTTAAAAATCAATAACTAAATATTCTATAGATCTAAAGGGAAAATATCTTTAATAGTAAAGATTTTCAATATTTTATTAGATTTGTTGTGACTAACTATTCAAGTGGAATATCCATGGTAGTTTATAGATAATATTAGTATTAGAGCAGGTTTTTCTTTTGGTTATTTATTGGAAGTTGGAGGATCTAGGAATCGACTTAAACAGAAGTTGMAAAAACCATGGCCATGGTGGACGAGTATGTTCATAATAAACCTCGAGATCCAGTAGAAGAGAGATTTGAGCAGTTGGAAGTGCAAGTTTTTGACATCAGTCACAATATGAACCTCCTCATGGTGGATCTAGCAARAAAGCTTGGACCATTCAGAGATGATCAAGTATTTAACTAAGAGAACATATCATAGGGGAAATCGAAAGATCAGTAAGTATCAAGAAAGGAGTCACGAAAAKAATCCTAGAAAAAGAAGTCGAGTTTGAGTGTCATGAACCCTTCAAATTTTCTATTCAAGATGGAAKAKAAAGTGGACATAAATTCATACCAAGGTGAGATCGATGCATTAAAACTAAATCATTGGTTGSAATARCTATAAGTTTATTTTAGTGTTCACCATATAGATGAAGAGAAAAAGGTTTCATTTGCTAGATTGAAGTTAGAGGGCCATGCTTTAACATGGTGGTAAATCCATACAAAAAAACTTAGGATGGAGGGTGATATGCTCGTAATTAGGTGGGAGGAATTCAAAACCCTCATCAAGTCCCAATTCTACCCTATCAAGTATGTAGAGGATCAATGGATCCGGTGGCACTACTGGGTATCTCTCCCAAGAACCCATATGTACTCCTCAAGTATTTGGGGGGGTTAAATGGTTTTCTATGAAAGAAAGTGATGCTCTTCAAGACAAGGATGGTGGATGAGGCATCTGTACAAGAATAGTATCTAGAAAACATAGGCCAAAAGAAAGGGAATCTAAGTGGTTAGAAGCATAAAGAGCACCAGGAAGCTTCCAAGGAGAGGAAGAAGAAGTGGAAAGGGGGGAAAGATAAGGAGACAGAAGCCACTACAAATTAGAATAAAGATCCTAGCAACCATTTCAATCATTGCAACATTGATGGCCACACTAAGGAAAATTGTTGGAAACTACATCCATAGATGAACTCGAAGAACCACAAGAAGGACGGAAAGAAAAAGAACCTTCTAGCTACAAATTCAAGAAATCAGGTTGAAAGTAGCTCAAATGTGGATGAAAATATTGTCTTGACATTTGTGCAAAAGGAGGTGAATCTGAGTAGCGTTCAACACCAAGAAGATAAGTAGATGACCAAGCTCTTCCACATCAAGATTCAAGTTAAGAAGACCAAGATAGATGCTTTGTTCTACTCTGGTTCACAAGCTAATCTCATAGTATAGGATCTATTCAACAAGCTTGGATTGGAGGTTCATGATCATCCTAGCCCTATCCATTGGGTTGGGTAAACAAGGATGCAAATATAAAGGTAACGAAACAATGCAAGATTAAATTTGTTGTAAGTGTTGATTTCATTGATGAAGTGGAAGTGGAATTGGATGTAGTACTCATTGATGTATGTGGAGTATTTTATGGAAGCCCTTACATGTATATGAGGGATGAAATATTCATGTACAGAGCCAACCTGTATTGAATGATCAACGATGTAAAGTCCTACATCATTAACGCACATAAAGGAAAGTCAAAGATCTCACTGGTAAGTTCCAACCAAGCCAAGAAATTGATTAGTTCTAGTAAGAAATATGTTTTGTTGTTCTTAAGAGAAAATCAGTCTAATGATGAGTCAATGAGAGTGAAGGCATCCATAGAGGCGTGTACTAAATAATAGAAACATTAGTTAGAGGAGTTTTTGAAGGCATACAAAGGAGTGTTCTGGGAGCCTAAAGAGATTCCACCTAATAGGGAAGTGGAGCACAAAATACAGTTATTTCCAGACTCCCCATTGTCGAATATTGGGTTGTATAGACAATTTGTCCTGGAATCAAATTAAGTGAAGAAGAAATTCCAACAGTTTTTGAAGCAGGGTGTGATTCGACTATGTACCTCACCTTGTGGGTCACCCATCATAATTCTACCCAAGAAGGATGGGACTTGGAGAATGTGTATTTATTCTAGGGAATTGAACAAGATTACACTGAAGAATCAACACCCCTTTCCAAGGATAAATGATATGGGTGCACTTTGGGATACCAAGAAGCATCATCTTAGATAGGGATACCATATTTCTTGATGCATTTTGGACTACATTGTGGAGGAATATGGACACTAAGTTGAAGAGGTCTACAACATTCCATCCATAGAAAGAAGGGAAGAAAAAAGTAGTCAACGGGACTTTGGTGTAACTTTTGAGGGGTTGCAATCAAAAGCACCCAAAGTCTTGGGATGAAAATTTGATCTATATACATCACTCTTATAACATAGCAATTCAAACTTCTACTGGTAAGTCACCTTTTGAAACTTGCTTTTGGTATTTTCCACCTTCACCCTTAGATGTTGTATATGGACAACGAGGAGTGAGGGAGTGTTATAACCCTAAATTGCACCACACATGCTTACCTGGCATCAGGCCAACTCATATCCATTCCTTGCCAAAGCCATGTTGAATAAACTCTTGAAAATCCTCTTAAATCATGTAAAACGTGCCCTAGCCTACTACTGCACACGTTGGAACGCTGGCAGGCCTACTATTGCACGCGTTGGAACGCTGGCTGGCCCACTACAACCCACGTTTACCTAACAAAGCACAAAAACACGAAAGTTGCCGACGGGACAAAAAGCTTTGGGGCAGTTAACTGAAACTCCCAGCCATGCATGGCCGAGAGTTCATCCAAAACCCTAGCTCCTTCTAGCCTATAAAAGAAGGGGTAGGGGTACTATTTCGAGGAGGAAAAAGATAGCAAAGAAACTCTGCCCAATTGCTGAATCCGTTTGTCCCAACCCTTTAGCCTTTCCTCAAACTTAAGGAGAATTCAAGCAAAGCAGTTGGAGGACAAAGAAGAGGAGGAGCCCAGGATCAAGATCGAGGAACGGTGGCCGATCTCTATCATTATTGTAAGTTGATTCATCTTGAGATTAATAAAAGAATACGTTTCCTGTCCCAATGCATGAATTTTATATGTTTTATTCGATTTATGCTTAATCTCTAACCATCTAGTAGAAGAATAGCATGCATGTGTAGTGTTTTGTCTTGATTGCAAGATTGTTTTTGGAAGGAGCAGCGCAAGCAAGCAGACAAAGCGCAATGGAGGATCTACATCAAACGTCGATAAAAAAGGTTAGTAGGTCTTTTCCATGCTTGTGTGTGAAAAAGGGGTTTGAGTGTTGGGGTGATAGGTGAAAAGTGAGTTCTTTAGGGTCATGATCTGCATGCAAGTTTATCCCTAGCTTGTTAGTCCGTAGGGTATTATTTCCCAACAACAGAATTGGCGACTCCACTGGGGATAGTACTCTTAGGGTTTCCGGATTTCATTAAGGTTTTTTGGGTAGTTCAAAGAATTATATTTTCTGCTTCTTTGTTTGTCTGTTTTCTGTTAGGTCAGAGCTAGCAGGGAACCTGGTTATTAATACCAGCTTTTCCTTGACTGTGCTTGACATTTATTATTGGGACACACAGAGGTACACGCAGCCTGCAGAAGGCCTGCCCGTGTGTAACCCGTGCCCTAACCTTCTACAGCCCGCGTTTGAACACTTGCTGCAGAGGTTTCAGTAGCGTGTAGGGCACAGAGAGCTTAAGAGGTAGTCTCCTCTTCCCTGTCATAATTTTACATTCTCAAGGGGCTTTCTGGATCCTGTCTGGGTCTTGTTGGTTTATAGTCTTGTCTCAGTCTGCTTTATTGTGATTGTCATTTTTTTCATTTAGTTTCCTTTTCTATTAAAAAAGAAGCATCCAAGCCTTTAAGAGACCCTGGTTGTCAATACCAGTGGCCTTTTTTCAGGTCTGGGCTGCCTGTGTTTTGTTTTGTCTTAGCTTTTATATAGACCCGCGGCCTGTTCAAGTTTAGCCCGCAGGTACCCACGCGCTGTTATAGCTCAGCACGCATTTGCACGCGTGCTGTTTCAGTGACAGTCGCGGGCTTGATTGGTTGCTTTTCAGCCTGGGTGGGGCAGTCATCCCCTCTTGTGGTGAGAAGTTTTCCTCTCAGGGGTTTGAGTCTGGGGCTGCACAGTCAGCAGGTTAGGGCCTCTTATCCTCGGCCTGTGTTTTTCTTAGTTGATGTTTTGATAGAAAAGACAAAAGAAAAAATATTTTTTTATGGTTTTTAGACAAGTGTTAGAATCGGTGCTTTCTTGATTGCCTTTGTGCGTCTTTTCTCTAGTTCTTTGTGATCTGCGCTTTAAGCCAGAATTTTATTTTGTTTTCTTGGTTTTTGTGCTTGTTGGCATTTTCCCTTTATTGCTTCATTTTGAAATTAAATAAAAAAAA